>VXBJ01004731.1:418837-617995 GCA_013400055.1 Nycticryphes semicollaris
CACTAAGAGAAACCATGTTCCATCTCAGAAGGTACACAGAGCAACGTAATGAAAGGCTCCAGTGAGCCCCCTTTGCAGAAGAATGTGTAGGATTTCTTTTTCCCTTTAGCTGTTCAATGTTCAAATACTGGCTGATGGTGTTTACTAGAAAGGATATAACAAGGCTGACCTTTCCTTCCTTTCTTTAAAAAACTATACTCAAATCTATAAATCAAATTATAAAAAGTCACTACTCTGAAGAAAAAGCAAAAATCTGCTCCTTCACATACCGCACAAGTGTTGAGGCAGAGGTTACTTCTGGAAACCTAAAATGTAAAATTATTTTTTTATGCTGAAGCTTTGATTTCACAGTGCAATGTAGAGGGGTTATTTGTTTAATTAATTGTTAATTGCTCTGGCAGCTAACAGGTGCCAGGTCTCAAGTGCAATCCCTAGGGCAAACAGCCCAAGGGGAAGCGTTATTCACAGCAACCTTGAGCAAATTGGCCCAGAAGAAAGTTCTGGAGCTACTTCCCATGTCCTTGTCAAATATCAAAGAAAAACAGTTAAAATGTAAACTTATATTAAGCATTGTACTTAATTCTGACAAGCTTTTAGGATCAAATTGCAGACTTTAGTCAACAAAAGGGAATTAGTCCGGGCTCTTCAATGGGACTGGGGGTGGTGGGAGAGCTGTTTGAGGGCTATATGCGTAGCTCTCATCTTATTTTTCACATCTGTTCTGTTTAATTTAGCTAAGCACTTTGAATCACAACTTGTGGCTGCAAACTCGAATCCTATTTTACCTGTGACTCCAACTGATATTCTAGATCTTAGAAGGAAATTAAAAAATGCCTGAAAGATTACATTATCTAATAAATTTCCCCCACCCCACTCTCTTTATTTTTGCAACTGGTGAAGATTTATTACTTAATTGCAATTGAAGAAAAATTTTAATACAGTCAAATGCAAATTCTGTTTGAATGCGTGGGAGGATTTTTCTTCCTTTCCTTCTTTACCCCTTATCTCAAAAAAAAAAAAAAATTTAACCAAGAAAAGCCCACAAATAAGTTTTAGGTAAGGAAAAAAATAGCAGAGAACTGTTTTCTTTATTTATACTGCTGTCCTTACTCTGTCTTGCATGAACCCCTCTCAAGATTTGTGATTTTAACCTTCTAACACCATTCTGAACTGTGGAAATATTACCCTTGTTTTAGAGAGAGGGGAAATTAAGACAGAGGGCCGATAACGTAAGAGGTCCATGGTCACAGACATACTGTATGTTTGGATCACAAATGATCTTCAATCTGCTGAGCACTGGGAGGGAATGAGCACAGCAGCTGTGAGAATAAATGGTCCCCATCATTCCTCGTGTGAGGATCCACACTGGCTCCACAGCTCTGTGGAGCACTAGGAGAGCATCACTGCACCGGCATGTGCTCCTCCATCAGATCCCTCCTTGCCACTCGCCTCTGCCACGGCACTTCCTGGCCACTGGGGAAATTGCTGGGTGCTGCAGGCTCTGCTGCTGACACCGGTTCTTGCCCTGTTATCTCCTGTTCCTCCAGGTTCTACCCACTGCCCCTCACTGTAGCCCCAGGGCATACCTTATCTTTGTGAGGACTGGACACAGCTTCTGTCTGAACCAGACATAGGCCCCCAGTGCTAGGGCTAATGGCAGCTAATAAGAATAACAAACCACAGTGACACGGGGCTCCTCCTCTATTAGAGAGGGCAGAGAGATGAAAGAGTATAAGGTAAGTGAGCCTGAAATCCTGATACATACAGATCACGGGGATTTAGCTGTGGTCCCTCTTGCCCTGGGGTCAGGTGCAGCGCTTGAGTTATACGTGATCTCTGCCACTGCAAACTGCAAACGGGACTGAACCAGACTGGAAGCCACATCCAGCCCTACCGGTTTGGGCTCTGCACTCCCAAAACACAGCCTGGGGACACCGGGAATGCGATGCTGTACTCCACTGGGCACCGCAGCCAGGCCCCGGCATCTTTAAGCTGTTTTAAAATTTGGATGAGTGGTTTAGCTCAATATGTTGTTGGTTTGACCAGGCTGAAAAGCAAACAAACCCCAGTACGAACGCAGTCTAGGGCACAGAACTTCCAACAAGTAACTCAATTTGAGAGAGAATCACTTGTAGTTCCTTTATTTTCTCACAACAGAGATCAGCCTGATCAGGAAATCAGTACCCAACACCATGTTTTACCATAAATTAAGACAATTAAAACACAAATCACATCTTGAAACTGTTAACTTTCAGATAAGTATAATTAGACCCCAAAATGCTTTAAGTAGTGTTTACGCATTTATTTACCAAAAGACAATTACTTAAACAAAGCAACATTTCCAGTTAATTGATGGAGAGATATGAGAAAATGTAATAAATCATCATTAGAGTATGCAGCCCTTTATTGTTCAATGGCATGTAGCTGTGGGAACTGCTGGCTGTGACACCACTCCTGTCTCTAGGACTTGTTTTAGGAGGACAAGGAAGGTGGTGGCTGTGCAGTGCTATGGGTTTACTGTAGGGTACTGGCCCTTACCCATCCAGCATGTCCCAAAAAGTACAGTTGCTACAGCCTTGCCCAGGAGAGCCTGGGAGAAGACGGATGGTGAGGACCACAGTGTATCAGCAGAGCTGTGACCAAGGGAAGGGTCCTCCTTCCTTTGTGTCCAGCTCCAGTGGGCCTGTGCAGACAGCTCCTACCTGAAACCGTTAACTACACAAGGAGGGTCCTTTCCTCAGCTCATAGTGACAAACAAGGGAGACCAAAATGACTCAGAGGAGACCAAAATGGCCCTGTGCAAACAAATCAGGTGGAAAGCAGAAGAAATCATACACAGCAATAGAATTACACCAGTGAGGGAAGAAGAATAAAGCCCTATATCCTTAAGCTATTTGACTTTCCAAAGCACAATACAACAATATTACCTTTTGTATGATAAGAGCTTTTTATTCCAGTACGATGTGAGGTAGCTTTGCTTGAAAGATTTCTTCTGTGTTTTCAAAAATCCTCCTGGTTTCCCAGAGGGAAAATGGGGATTACACCAGTAAACCCTGAGCAAGCATGCCCATGACAGGAACATTTATTTGGTACAGAACCAACACTGGTGATTTCCTTAATTGCAGCAACTTGGACAATTACTTTTCTTTTCTCAGGATGCCTTTCCGAGCTAGAAGAGCTGTCTCCTTTAAGACAGGAACCTTTATAAGTTTGGGAGTTTTATCCTCCAAACTACTTTCTCCACTGTTCAGAAACAACTTGCAAGAAAACTTACACTTAAAATTCAAAGCTACCATCATTTTGCTGTAATAAACCTGCTGTGTTCTTAATTGATTTGGATTCCAAAAGTAGAAAATTCAAAATCATTACAAAGACCCATAAATTTCAGCTGTTTTCATGATTGTGATCTAAGTCTGAAATGTCTTGCTCTTTGCTCAGTTGTAAATGTACAGGTCTTGCAAAACACAGTATCCAAAACAAGGCCATGAACCTGTGGTATCAATGGTAATAAACTCTTTCTAATCTATCTAAACTTCTGTTGGATTAGAAGAGAACAAGAACACATCCCCAAATTTACAGATAATTGTGGTCTCTGAGATACTCTTCTCATTTTTGCAAGTTCAAGAACTACATGAAATAGTGATTCCTGGCAAAATTCTGTCCTGAAGGATTATATCTAATTTAACTAATTTCTTCTTTCACCTCTACCTCCAGTCCCATTCCTCTTTACCACAGGGTTAAATGCTATGTGTTACTGTGCTGTAGCTACTACAGATGCTGTTGCGTTTCATGATGGGGAAAGCTCCAGCATCAGTACAGAGAGGCGCAATTCCCTCAAAAAGGACAGGGTATGCAGAAAGCACTCAAGCTGTCAAGACCTTCTGGAATTCATGGCTATCCAAGACACCTAAGCTGGTTTAGGAAAGACAAAGCTTTTCAAGATAACAATAAGAATAAATTTTCCCACTAATGCTGAAGAATCCATCCATGCAGGAACTAACTACTCTATGTCAGCACAACTGTGAGGAATACTGACATGTGAAAGCAGCACTCACAAGGTGATCTACACATTGCACTCAGCCACTCATACAGTCTTTTATGGTGAGAGACACAAAAATTACTATCATGTCTCACTAGGCTCTACCCTAGTGGGTAGTTTCATTTCTGGAAATAAATTTAATTTCCTTATTCCTTTTTTTTTTTGTTAATTTTTCCTCAAGTTCTATTCTTTACTCTTAGGACTCATGACACACCAGCCAATCTCACATCTCCAGGAAAAACCTCCTTACAGCACAGATGATCCATAAATCACATTTGGAACGCAGCACCACCAAAGAAAACTGGCACATTTCTATAGAAAGATTTTTTTCTTCAGGAAAACCCCTTCAGGATTCTTTAATCTGGGAGACAAAACAGATCTCGAAGCCCTTAGTTGAAAAACAGATATCTGGTTGGCAATAAAAGGCTTGCTAATTCTCCAGAAAGAATAAAACCAATTTACCTAGCTGATAAATTGCAACAAGATCTCAGTAAGAGACAACTGCCTGAGCAGCCAGAGTGGGGTTCCAGGGTCTGCACAGGATGGAGCTCTCACTGTGATCACTTCTACTCCACACCAACACTCTGCTAATGAGAAAAAGAAACCATAGATAAAAGCTTTGGCCCGTCCTCCACTTCAGCAAGTGGTAAATGAGCTGGTAATAGTTAGACAGAAAAGGGGGAGGAACTGAAATGCATTAGTAGTATTTGATGTGAAAAGTTTGATATACTAAAAAATTATGCTTTTTGTCATACAAATGCAGCTTTCCATAAACAGCCCCAAGAATAGGAAGCACATTGTTCAGATTTCCGGCTTTTCCTGGGTTTAGATGATCTGGTTTTGCTTTTAGAAAGCACAAAAGATTATTCTTAGGAGTACAAGCTATTCTCATGCAGAAGCAGCAAAGAAGAGGGCCCCCATATATTCAGTGCCTGGGAGGAGATGCAGTAAAACATAAACTACATAGATTCTAAATACTGCTTCAAAACTATTGATGTTACATTGCCACAGAATTCTGGTGACTCACTTGAACTTCTTAATCACTAAACTAATTGAGGACTTAAGTCCTTCCTGTTTCTTCAGTTCTTTCACCCTCAAGAAGCATATATCTGTAGCTGCGGATCAGTCAGGCCTGAGCCTTTTATTAGGTACATCACTTGTGGAGTCTACATTTCATTTATACTTCGCATTCTTCTTCCCCTTTTTTTTTTCCTTCTAAAGTCAGACCCTCTTTACTAATTTCTCTTTACTAATTTCTATTTTTAATCTGTTTTTCCTGACTTGGAACATTCAAAAAAACAACCCTGGACAGTGTTGTAACATCACCATTGAGAAAAACAAAACCAAAATATAAAGCAACACATGACATAATCCAAGGAGCATTTAGAACCTGTAAAAAGGGGTATTTGTTAAGTGAGTGGAAAGATACAGCAGTATATGACTGAAAATACTTTGAATTTATAGTTCTATGTACAAGCTTTCTGCTCTGATGCAGACCATGCTGCTAATTTTGAGCAAAACTTGAATATTCTGTCTATCTAGCTCCTGCTGACTTAGTCTTAATGGTTCCAGGAGCTATCAATTTCCCCTCTGTTTTCTCACACCAGACAACATTATACATATGAAGGAACTATCCACTAAAATTGAAGGAAGTATTTGAATATACATCATCCTTGAAAACTTATATTGTGGGCCAGTTTCTTCTCATTTACACCAAAAGGCTCAGCTTATTTCAGAGTTACTCTAGATAGAAACCAGGATCAGAAACCGCTTCCACTACATTTGCCTGGAAAATACTATGAGCTCTTTGAGAAAACTCATGAAAAAGATACAGGGAGAACATTTCCCCCAAGATGACTGCTGTTTGGGGAGAGACTAAGAAAAACACAAACTGATCACTTTCAGCACCTCATCATTCAAAATATTTTTAGTTCATAAAGTTCTGTGCCATGCATGTGTGTATATATACACAAAGTCTATGTTTCAAATCTCACAACTAAAAGCACATTTTAAGATGGGAAGAGAAAATTAGGTAACCTTTTTTTTTCATTAAAATGTGTATAATTTTTATGAAATAAAAAACCAAAACAGGATCATAATGCTATACTCTAATTAAAAAGAACATGTCAGTGGACACATTTTTGACAATCCTAGTCCCACCTGGCTATTTAACCAGAGACAAAACAAAGAATTTCTCCTTCTCCCTGAAATACAAAATAGCTTGTAGATTTGTGGCATGTCTCTAACAGGCTGGGTCCAGAGCGATTCCCTTCAAGGACTGTGTAAATCAACACTCACCCAGAGACCCTTAATTTATACCTGCCATAACATTCACTTACAGACCTAGCACCCAAATAGCTACTCTCGTCCTCTCCACATACTTTTCTCCAAAAGATAACTGGTTCTTTCAGTAGCTTGTGTGATATATAATACCCCCTGCAATGTGCTGGTGGAGGTAAGAAGCTGTTTAGTTGATGAGCGGAGGCAGAGATGCGTCCAGTCTCCCTCCCAGGAACTGTAATAGAATCATAGAATAGTTTGGGTGGGAAGGGACCTTTAAAGGTCATCTAGTCCAACCTCTCCTGCAATGAGCAGGGACATCTTCAACTAGATCAGGTTGCTCAGAGCCCTGTACAACCTGATCCTGAATGTTTCCAAGGACGGGGCATCTACCACCTCTCTGGGAAACATGGGCCAGTGTTTCACCACCCTCATAATAAAAAATGTCTTCCCTATATCCAGTCTAAATCTTTCCTCTTTTATTTTAAAACCATTACCCTTTGTCCTGTTGCAAAAAGTTTGTCCTCTCCTTTTCTGTAGGCCCCCTTTCAGTACTGGAAGGCTGTAGTAAGGTCTCACCGGAGACTTCTCTTCTCCATGCTGAACAACCCCAACTCTCTCAGCCTGTCCTCACAGGAGACGTGTATATAAGGAATCATTTCACAAGCATTAAAGACTCCACATTTACCGGTCTGAACAACACGACCCAAGGAACCTGCAATCTCTCCCTTGCAGTCCCACGATCAGGTTCTGCCTGCCCTGAGGGACCAGCCAGCCCCCTCCTTAGTCACTAATGTAAGCAGTTGTGGGACACAGTCATGAATGGCACTGCTTGCAGAGGAAGAGCTGTCACAACCTGTGTTTCTCTTCTGCCAGGGTTGGAGTAATGCTGACATCTCACTGTCACCCCCTTCCTAGAAAGGTAGGATCCAGTAAGAACAGCCCTCCTGTTACATGCCTTGAAGCTTCTAGACAAACTCATTGCCTTACATGAAAAGGGATACCTCTTTGTGCCTCTTTTCTTAACTATAAGGCAGAGACGACATATCAGCCCACAGAACTCCATGACAGAACTAAAATATTTCCCCAAAATAATTTTTATTTTTCCTTTCTGTTTTCACTCTGGGTTTCCTCCCCCGGTAAAAATAAGATTTCCTCAAATTTCAGGACCTCAGGACAGCCTGGGTAGAGTAGCAGGCGCGACTAAGCTACAGGTACCCGGAAGATTTAGGACCACTATCTAGGTCCACATCTAGGACCATATTGCACACATACAGATCTGTTCCTAGCTAATATTCATGCCCAGCTCGCCCAGGTTGCCTGTGCCCACTGCAGCCCTGCTCCTCCGCAGAGTACCTTCTCCATGTTCCTACCACAGCTAGCGTGTATGACAATAAACTTCCCATACAATGGCACCCCTCATTATGCAGGGGCCAACTTTTGGGCTGGATGTATTCATTGTTCTCCAAGAAACCTCAGATAAACACATGGCAATAGTAAGATAAAGGCGGGGGGGAAGAGGTAACACAGAAGCAGTGAGAGGCATTTTCAGAATCCACGTGCTCCTTTGCAAGAGTATTCTCCTGACACATTTCTAGTCATTTGTCCAGTAGCAGAGCAATACTCCTGATTTTCACGTATGCAACTTGGATCATTTTCCAAAGCCTGGTACATTGATGCGAGCACGCTTCCTGGAACTCAGGCTGAATTTTTGGTCCTGCATCTCAGCTGTGTGCTGGTGTTCAGCAGACATGCCCCCAGAATTCCACTGCTGGAGATTCTACTCATTCCCTCTGGTGGGGATTTATACATAAAATTTTACATATTTTACTATTTTACATATTTTACTAGCTGAGGTTGGAAAAAAAACGGGATGGGAATGTCAATAAATAAAAACTAAACACAGAGCTAAATGGGGAGAGCACGTCAGACAACTGAGTTCCATCCCCTGCCACAGAGAAGATACAGTATTCGGCATAAACGTTCAGCTGAAAAAGGACCTGAGTAGCTGGGCTGTCACACAGAGAGATTTGGAGAACATTTGGAGAACACTCCAGAAAGTATCAGCTTTAGGAATTTACTGAGATCTCCAGGGTGAGCTGGGAAGAGAATATTCATGTCTGGCTTGAGAAAAATGCTATGTTTCTAGGTGTTGTTTTGGTGATCAGGAAATTACTACTTCTGTAAAACTTACCTGACAGCTGGGTCCTCTCATGGTAAGAGCTACACACCAAGAAGCAACAGCTGTCTCACAAAAGTCCTTGCAAAACCACACAAAACAGAAAAAAGAAAGCCTTGCTACCTGGTTTACATATGGGAAGCAGAAGCACACCTCCAGTAGTGGGTGAGCCTCTAAATATACCTATAAGTATATTTGCTAAGATTTCTTATAAAGAGAGAGACCTCCTACATCCTTCCAGCCACAGCCCTGAAACCAGACTGTGACGAGCACACGGACAATAAGCTGGTCAGTAGAAATGTGGAGGTAATGCAGACGTGAGGGATTGCAACTGTCAGGAAGACGCCTGTGCACGGTACTAGAGCAGCCTCAGAGCGACTACTCATTAGATTTGTGACAAAAGTCTCAAAAATGCTAAAAAAAAAAAAAAAACCCAGAAAACAAATTTCCAGATCTACACTGTACACCAGCTTCCCTGTCTGGGGGGGTCAGCCCCAAGTGTAAGGTCACCTGAGAGTCAGTAATGGGATCCATGTGGTCTTTGAACTCCTGTTTCAGGTCAGTTTGCCCTAGAAATCCCATCTGCTCCTGCACAGGTGATGCTGAGGTCTTTGTAAGGATAAGGTTGGTGGATTTGTCTGCCCAGCAGAGCCCCCTTGATGTCACGACAAGGGCAGATGAGGCAGACAAAGATTTCAGGGATAGGTAGAGGATGCCGGGGCTAGTCTGTCCTACATACAATATCTGAAAGCACAAGAATTATCCACTCCTTGGAAATACTGATTGCTGCCACCAAAGGCAGCCCCAAGGGTGTTGCTGTGAGCAAGAAACATACAGCAAATGCAGCCTTCGGGCACAGGACTGCTCCTACAATGCACACAAACACAGAAAGTCACCTCTGAGTTAACCTATTTTGTACTGAGCAAGAAATGCACAAGCCTTAATAACCTTCCTAGAATAAAAATATTATCTGTAAACCAGCATTCAACTCAAAATATGCTGGAAAGGGAGAAGGAATTGGGCCCATCTTTCAGAAAACAGCAAAAGCAACCTGCAGGTGCCTATGAGATGTGCTAGGGAACAGGCTGTATTTTTATACAATGAACTTCATTCAAAAATTCGGTTCCTTACTTTGCAAGTGAGAAGCAAAGAATAACATACCAGCCCTTAGGGCAAGGTTTTTCTTTTTGCATTGTTTTTGTCAGAGATCATTAAAAACACCACTCTTACCAGACCACTTTCAAAACCACAACATATTCTTAAGCAGCACAACATATTCCTACTCTTTCCTCCCCTCTGTGACAAGTATTTAATTGAGCTAAAACTTTGTTTCTACTAAGATGCAAATTTGGAAAAACAAGATCACTGTTGCCTCAGGCTGGGTGAGCTGAAGATAAAAAAGCAACACCTGTTTTAGGTATGGCCATGTTGAAATGCAGGTATTCCTCAGGCAACATACCCATGGTAACCAGCTACAAAACTTGTCCTTCTTGTTTGCTTCGTGGAGACTACAGCTCAGATGTAGATTGAGAACACTGTGCCTAACATGGGGGTTTTATTTTACTTTATTTTTTTTTAATAATATTGCCTTGTGAAATGTTGCTCATTATCATTTTTAATGTGACATAGAAGACAGCTTTCCATTTAAGTTGCCCGTTAGTCTGATTAATAACTTATTTTTATTTTACATTTTGTGTTTTATGCTGCCTGCAAGGCAAATATTATCAGTGTTTTCCTACAACAAGTAACACAATTCACAGAAGACATTTTATGCCCTGAGATCAGAGAAATAAGTTTAGATTTATAATACCCAAGGACTGTGGCTTTTTATGAAGCGTATAAAGAGGGCATGTTTAATTATGTTTTGTTTATATCAGTGCTTTGTCTGCAAAAATAACATGAATTACCATATTTCCCTATCATTGGCAGTTATTTCTAATGATTGATTAAATTTCTTAAGTGCAGAATGGATTAAATCGCAATTTCTTGCAAATAATTTGGGAAAGAAAAGATACAACTAACCACCCAATTAAAGCGGGAGAGATCAGTCTGACCGCTGGAGGCAGAGTCCTGTCCATCTTTTATAGTGACAACAACCAAAGAATAAGAAGCAAAATGCTTATTTGAAACTGAAGTACAAAGCGTGGAGAGCTAGATCCTAAAAGCTGTAGTTTGCAATATCAGCATCAGGACTGTCCCATTTGAGTTACCCACTAAATCCCCACCGACGTCCTGACGGTGGGGCAGGACCACATGTTCTCCAGCACATGCTCCTCGATGCTGAACTGTTCTCACAGCCACAGCAGCTTCTTTAAAACATCAAGGCATTGAATATTCAGAAGTGTTGGAAGCCTCACACCCTCAGAGGATGGAATGGCTGGGCTTTCCATCTTGGAAAGGAAAGAACACACCAAAAATACCTTGGTGGGAAAGTATGGCATGTTACCAGCAATGCTGAGGGGAAAGTGTTCAGTGCTTTTCCGGGAGTGAGCGGTGCCAGCTCACAAGGTCAAGAACTGCAGCATCCAGTCTTCCCAAATCCTTTGCTTTGTTTTTTAGCTGGTTTAGCACAACAGCCGCTTTGTTCACCTGCCTGTTATCACTGTAAAAGTATAATAATAAAACAAAAAATTACTGAAAGAGTTTGACTAGAAGCAGGGAGGAATCATCCGGTCTGTTTTTCCGCCAAGAAAAGGCTTTTTAAGGGCGGTGAACAGAAGTGGTTGTCAAATACCATCTAGTGGTGGTGAGGCAGAGTGCAGGCGCGAAGCCCCGGCCCCGAGACCCGGCTCCGGCTGCCCGCAGCCCCCTCCTCCTGCCCCGGCTCCGGCCGCCCGGACCCGCCGCTCCTGAGCCAGCATCTCCTCCTCGTTTTCCCGGCGAGGGCTGGACCACATAGCCCGCAGGAAAGTCCTGCTTAAAACTGGCATCACCGAAGGCCGGCTTGTCCCCTCCCATACCCATCTCCCCAGAGCCGCTCCTTTATAAACACAGGTATCGGTAACGAGAACTGAAGGCACAGAACAGTGTCCATCCTGTGTCCAGCAAGGAAGGGCTCAGTCCCGAGGGCGGCTGTAGGACATTCAATGTCTCGGTGCCAGCATTTTACACAGAAAGCCTGAAGATTTATTAAGCCAAAACTCTTCTTTTGTTTTCACTGCAAATCTTTTATATTGGGAAAGGAGGGAGTGACATGAGAAGCAATGCCATCCAGTTGGATAAATTGCTACTGCAGCTAAGTTTTACTTGAACAATAATTTTATGAGTTGACTCTTAAATTCTGGCTTACTCGGCCTGAGAACCGACCTTCCAAGAGCCCAGAGTCAAGATGCACCGTAGGTCCTGTTCAAAAGGGGCAGCCAGAGAAAGCTGGGCTGAGTGGTCATGAGCAGCTCCTGTCTGATGACTGATGGCAACCCTCAGCTATAAAACACCAACTCAGAAGGTTGACTTGGGCTAGTCAGTATGCTCATGTGGACCTCAAGACTCATAGACCTGCTGGGAACACGAGTATGCCACATTTTCAGAGTTACTCAACATATTTCTCAACCCACTAAGACTCTCCCCTAAACCAACATATTGTTTTTCTCTTAGACTAAGACACATCTAGCCAAGTACTTGGCTAAACCACTTGCCTGAAGCCACCCTCACCCCACCCCCTCACCTCCATGTTTAGTCTCATTCATCTTATTCCACTATTTACAAATATAGGCCCTGATTTTACAGCTAGTTGGACCCCTGTGGATAGACCCTTGGGCCTGAGCAGAGCTCCACTGACAATTAATGAGGTCCTGCTGTGCAGAGCTAGTAGCAGCATTGCATCAATAAACCATAATAAAGTCTAATCAACATTAAAGCTGAGCGGCCATCTGGCCAGAGTGAAGCTTTCAGTCATCCACCTGCATGCTGTGCTCCCGTACCAAGAACATACCGGGGAGAGAGTCTCCTTCCAACGGGAGACATAACCTGTGGATGTGAACAGGAGTTTCAAGCTTCGATCAGCAGAACAGAGCCTACGGTATGTGCTGGGGTTTCAAAGATCTTAGCCAGCTACAAATCCCATGTAGTGATAGAGACTGCAGGACTTCAGAATTAATGTTGACACTTCAACATTCAGCATTTAACTTGCCCTGAGGGCAGTGGTTTTCTGGGTTTGGGCCAGAATTTCCCAATTTAATTTTTATATTATATTTACTATGATAACTTTGGTGTAAGAAACCACTTCTGGCCAAAATAAATTAGATAAAGCCACTCAGGGCAGAGTGTCCTTGCTCCTTCACTGCTTTTGTTTCAGCTTTATTTTAAATTCTCCCCATGGATATTGTTATTTCCTCACATCTCAGAAGCACAAAAGGAATGCAGGAGTCAGACTCTGTTTATAAGAACTGGAAACACCAACCTGATCACAGACCTTCGCAGGAGCTCAGACGCCATGATGACAGGTGCAATATAAGAACCACCTGTGTAGATTACTTCAGATTTACTCACTGCAAATCCTGAATTCCTCATGTTTTGCATTCAGGAAGAACTCTTGGGCTGTCATCCAGTATTCAGTTGCAAAGTTGATAATTATGGCATAGTTAGAGAAAGTAATTATTCAGCACGAGTGCAAGGTCACTGCTGCAGATCTGGCTACCTTCAACACTAACAGGGCAAGATAAGTGACCTTAGCAATGGGACCACAAAGTGCACCTGCTAACAGGAGCTGGAGATGGGGCTAGTGCATGAGAGCAGAGACAAAACCAAGGTTTTCATGGAGAGTATTAAATGCCTCTTCCGCAAAGAAACCAAGATCTCTATTTTAGGATCACCTGTACAAACAAAAATGTTTATGAAAACACTTTAATTTGCTCATTTGTGTTCAATTCCTTGCAGTACTTTGGCTTGGAATCTCTAAAAGGCACATTAAACCATACCTCACAGCCTGCAAATCAAGTGCTAATTAAAACTGCATTAACCCTAATGGATTGGAAAGAAGAAATCTAATTGAGAAAACTTCTGTTTACCTAAGGCACGCTGGAAAAACAAACCATCCCATATTTCTCTCCAGTCTTTTTTTATTGTTCCTTTCTCTCAGCATGCACGCATGGAATTGCCTCCTCTTACTCCACAATTTAGTAAATCAACCTTTTGAGAGAGGTTTAAAACATGCTGAACCTCTCTCACAGCATTTTGCTACCAACCTTGTACTGTCACAACTTCAAAATCCATGCCACCACTCTCAAAGTCATGCCTAAAATGGGCTTGTGCTAATCAGTGTCACAAGAGTTTACTTCTCCCTACCCAATTATATCATTATCTTCTTCCACTCCAAGGACCAGTCTGTATTTCCCGTACTGGGTGTAACTATTATTCTCACTTACTGGGACCAGTCTGGCCATTCCATAAATTCTCTCTAGGTTAGAGCAAGTCTTGTCTTATCTTCCTTGATTTCCCACATGGATGGAGCAGAAATACCACTGTGGAGTCTATTTAATGACAAGAGTTCCTACAAGTACTAGTGATAAATGACTGGGGTAGGAGGAACCAACCAGGCATTTTTAGTGCTCTTATTTATTTTTGTTTTCCTGGTAGGTCCTCATACCCACCTCCATGTATTGGGGACATACCTAAAACTGAGTTTCCAAAGTTGTGCTCCCACCCTCAAGATCAGCAGAAGGTGGGCTTGAACGTGGTGGGGAGTGGGGGAGCTGAGCTTAAGTAGCCTCCCAAGGCTTGTTGTCCTAATGAATACCAGGCCACACATTAATGTGGTTTTAGGAAAACATTGTGATTTTTTAGCCCCTCATGCATCAGCAAATCTGCTAAAAGTCCAGACAGCTGTTTATAGCTTGTTAAGATGTTGATTGTTTACAAATTAGCTTTTCCCTTTGAAAACCCTGCACCTATCAGCCTTCTAGTGTCAGTCATCGATGAAGCGAGGGTGCTTTCTCTGCCAAAGAAGAAAGGCTGAGGTTAGGTGGTCTAGTCTGCAGCGACCTTATTTGGTTGCACCTCCTACCATCAGAAATATTCATTATTTTTCTAACCTCCCCATTTCAGATGGTTTTGCCCTGGATTTTCTTTTCATTTGTCTGTAATTGCTCCTAACTGAAATGATTTCAGTAAGGAACACAAGTATTGCCTTTGCATTTTGGATATGCAGAATTCTGTTTGGCATTTCTCTGGAAACAAAGGCTGGTCTCTGGGGAAAAAAAGGAAAAGAATATGATATAAAAGAGGAGTTTCTGTACGAGAAGATTTGTTTTCTCACTGACAGCTGTACAGCCCCACAGGCAGCACAAATTGGCTGGGTTGTGAAGTCAAGGCCAGTGCCTACAGCATTCGGCAGCTTCCTGTGTCTTAATCTTTCTGTTTGGGGAATGAGCTCTAATTTGTTTTCATTGACCCATAGCTTCAGTTGCAGCGTGTAGGATTACCTTAATGGATCAAAACTTGAGAAACATCAACTTTCTTTTTAGTCCTTCCAGTGCTATATCCTTTCTTGGGCCATTCATTGCTCTGGCTTGTAGCAGGGCACACTGTGTTTGCTGTCTGCCCAGTGCCTCTACAGGAGAGAGGGGATGCTTTGGGCTGGCCAAGGGATCCCCAGGTTGTCCCCATCATCATTCTCCTGCACCTCTTGCTCTCAAGTGCAGTTCCCTGACCCCCAGTCCATCTCAGGAGCCTGTACCAATAACTATTAGGAATCCTGACCCAGTTAGAGGCACCATAAATCAAACCATGAGCCCCCAGCAAGACAAGTGGCTGCAAGTGAACATGCTCCATAATTTTCGGTACACCATTCGAATCTGCCATTTAGCAAAGGCTGAAGTTTTTTCATTTTCATCAAGGAGTGCTACTGTGCAACCCTTTATACAGTATCTCTATGTGTTTACTCTGAACACTGACAGCCTATATCCCAGCTCATATGGGAACCTCAGAGCAATGTTAGTCTACAGTAAAAAAGATGCTCTTTCGGTTAGTGGCAGACACCAGTTCTGCTGCAGATTTTGGCCATACTACCTTGTCTCTTTGTGCCTCAGTTACTAGAACAGAGACAAAACTTTCTTTTTTCTATTAGATTAGTATCTTCAGGGCATAGGTAGTATACTCAGCATCTGCTAAGTGAACCATAATCTCTACAGCCTCTAAATGCTACCATATCCCACTGATAATGCAACTACTTCAAAAACTGGCATGTGTTGCACAGAATAAGGAACATATTAAAGCAGGAATATTTTTCTTGCTTTCAAAGCTCAAAGTACTAAGAGCAGGTGTAAGATTATGTTGTACACTGACAAAACCTTGATTTTATTCCTTAAGACACAACCTCTAGCCCTGGCCTCCACTATGGTTAGTGGAGCACCTGGACGCATCACAGAAAGACCTGCTGCAGCTTCTTGATGTCCTGGCAGAGGGAGCTTAAAAGGCAAGTTTGCAAAGGTATTTGAAAATCTACAGGTACAAATAGGCTCTTTAGAAAAAACTACTACATGCTTATGGGGGAGTTGGAACTATTCTGAATCCTTTCCGAAAACCTATGAAGTTTTTGGAAACAAGTCAGCAAGCACAGGCTCAGTGCAAGCTGCTATACAACACTGAAGCTAAGCTTGAAGATTTTTAAGGCATCCACGAGTCAGTAGATCTGCAGCAACGCTGTTACATGTTTAATACCAACCAGGAAAGTAATTAACAAGTAAATCAAAGTCTTCATCCAGACATTTTAAATCACTTTTAAATTGGACTCCCTTGTAACTGTGCCTGTCAGTTGTGTAGGGCTTTTCAAAGAATCACACAAAAATTAACTAACTGTTTTCCAGATCCCTTGTCCATCTGCCATTCAATTCAATATGGCATCAGTCCATCAGACAGTAGAGATTTGTACTGCTTTATTCTGAAATTTCAGAAGCCAAACTAAATACTTTTTCATAATGAGTTGCCCTGGGACTTTATCAACTCTTCTCACCTGGAAAGAATTTTCTGTTTTCTGCAGGAAGTTCCTCTGGTAGAGGGAGAGACACCTCTTCTGCCATTTTGTAGTGGAGTCCAAATGATAAAACATTTTATCAATGCTATTAGCATATCAATATGCAAATCTCTACTGGAAAATGCGCTGTTGACAGAACAGCTAGAAGGCAGCTCATCATAATATGGAAAATGGAGTAAAAAAAACCCAAAACAAAACCCTACAGATTGTAGCCAACCAGTCACTGGGTTGGAGAGAGACCACAGAGACCTACATCTACAGGATTTTGGACACTCCTCAGAGTTACAAAACAAAAATCAAGGGCGATGTGAACCAGATTATCTTGCATATAAACCATTATAATAGTTCCAATATCTCTCCATTCCTTAATACTTTCGTATTTAATGACAACTTTAAGCAGCACTAGTAACTTAAGCCAATGCACATCTTTAAACACTTAAACAAAGCCCCTCCCAAGAAATTATGGCAGTGGGCAATAAATTCCAATTAAAGGAAACAATAATCAAGATTTCCTTGTTTTCTGTTGTCTAAACCAGAAACTTTCATACCCCTATTCAGTTTTTCTTTTAATATGCAGGCAAATAGGAGAACTGACGTCACATAGATTAGCAGCTGTAAGAGAAACCCAGAGATCACAGGGCTTGTCATCAAGAAAGAAAAATTTATTTGAGATCCACAGTCTGTTATTTACAAAGGGAGAACTGGTTGTTCTTTTGCTTGTGAGACAGCGGAAGAAAGTGTTCTCTATTTAGTTGCTTCCATTAGGTTGTTCCCATACAATCAGTACAGTGGATGAAAAAGCTCCCTGGAGTAAGCCCAACCAGGAGCAGGTGGCTCAGGAATGCCAAATACTTTGAGACGTACTTTAAGTGCCACAGAGGAAGAAGTGCTCTTCTCCCTCCAATTGTCCTTGACACTCTGCCTTCTCTAACACTACAGTACTAAGAAATTTTATTTTTTTCAGTGAGTATTAAAGTTCCCAGTAGAAAAGTAGTTCCCTTTTTTCCCCCCTCACTTTCAGCGATGTAGGAAACTTCAGATGGAATATATAAAAACTCAGCACGAGTTAGGATCAAAATTTCCCAAAATGGACAGTGATTTTGAATGTCTCTAAGTGCTCCCCCAAACTTCTAACCATTTTTGAAGCACCGGATGATGAATCAGAATGAAATATTCCCTGAGATTGCTAGGCCTCCAGGCATTCAAGCCATTTCAATATGTCTTTAGGGAAAGAAAGAGTTAATGGAGTTACCTTGCATTTAGCATTCATCTTTTTTCAGCTTTGGCAGGTAGCAGATGACAAGCCCAGACTTGACTTGGAGCATCAGCTCTGTACTAGCGTAGTCTTGTGGGTAGCCTAATGTAATATTAATTGAATTGACATCTCTGTTGAGATCAGTTACACATGTAGGATTCAAGTTACTTAACAGTTTGTGCAACTGTATTTGAATTTTGATCATAAAGACACACGCTGGGTTAACAGGGCCAGAGGCAGAGCCAGAATCATGTAGAGCAGAAGCGACATGGGACTTATATATTTGAGGCATGATTTGTACAGGGGAGAAAACAGACTGTTACTAAACATCGTTCCAGAATGGGCCTTGCCTTATAGTGATGAGCATGTTACACCATCAACATTTAATCTTCAATTTACCCTAATCTGACTCATTAAAAGGCCAGGGAGTGTGAATAGCAAAGAAACATCCCTGAGTACCCAGCTGACTGAATTTTATCTACCCCTCCAGAAAGAGACCTGGGCCCTGGGCAGATCTGGGCAGGCTGGAGGTCTTTGGAAGGGGAAAGAGATGAGGATGACAGTCTAAATCAGGGACCTCCAGGGACTGAATCACTGCAGGCTCACTGGAAAAGGGATTTTGTTTCTGTCCAAAATGACTTGCTTAAAATCTTTCCAGATTTCACCACATGCACAAAGCCAGAACTGAATATTCTTGTCTGAAAGGGGAACAATCTCTCTGCACTCTTAGTAAAACATGAAAAAAATAACCCTGCACATTTCTCATGGAAATTTCAGTTTTAATAGGAACACATCCGCTACTTTCCCTTAGATTATATTTTTAACCAAAAACATTCAGAACTCTTATCTGCCCTGGGTTACACTAGGCCTTGTGTTCTTTGCCCCTGCATCTTGGTCTCTGGAAGAGACTTGCACTGTCAGCTGAGGTTCATCCTTCCCAGGCTGCCTGTGATCCCCATCCTTATTCACAGAGAGAAAACTTACTCACCTGAGAATTTTTTTTGCTTACTTAGTTGTGTAAGTAAAAGAATATTGCATGAATAAAAGTAAGAAAACCAGGCTGCAGACTTAGAAAGATAGGTTATTTTTACCTAAATTAGTTCACTCTGATAGGAAACGTGACTCTACATATATATATATATGTGTCATGGTTGTGGTTTTTTTTTTAAAAGGAAATCCTCAAAAAAATCTTAACAAAAATTAAACCCATTTGCTTCAAAGTCAAAAACGTGGCAGAGTGAAACAGGAGCACTAAAAAAATAATTTCTTGTGCTACTCGTTTCCCTGTTTTCTGTGCCTTATGCCAAAACCCCATGCATTTCAAATCCAATCCACTGCAATTACACCAGTCTCCAGCCACACACCACACATCTGTAGGAGCATAGTGAGCAAGAAATGGATTTCCCTCAGTTAAGGTGTCAAGGGAACAAGCCAGCAGGTCGGTATCCAGCCATTTGTGCAGATATACAGTACTAAAATTAAAAATACTTTCCACCTTTCACCAAGATCCAGCTCACAAAGCTTTTGTGATATTCATCCTGATGCCATTAAGATGCTAAAATTTTCAAGGAGATAGTATGCTGCTATGCAAATTTACAAAATTTACCTATGGGAGCACCTTTTTACTGGAGTAAAAAGCTCCACATGACCATGTTGCTGTGCCTTGGTCAGGCAAATGCCCCATGCTGAGAGGAACCCTTACAGTCTAAGTCTACAGCAGCATGAAAGCTTTTGAAGTTGCATCTTCAGACCACAGACCACAAGTTGCCTCTTCAGATTGGATGGAGACCCCATCAGCTAAGACATTGCAGGAGATTTAGACATGGTGTCTGCCTACAGTTGGCTGGTTCTCACTGAAATCGCACAGCAGGGCCTCCAGACGGTCTGGTATCAAATCAATCTACTCTAGTGCTGGCCTCCAGGAATCTGAGGAGCTCAGCCCCCACAAGCAGAGAGCAGATGGCAGCAGCAGGTAAATCACTGTCAAATTGCTGCAGCGGACGTTGCAGCCATCATGTCTGCCAATAAGTAAATAATTGTGGGGAAACACCTGGTTTTCATACCACATAACATACCTGCCACTGGTGCTCAGGACACAGAGGCAGAGTTGGAAAGCCAAGCGAGCAAACGTTCATTTAAAATCACTACAGAAACCATGAAACTAACTGGGGGCAGGGAGCCTATGGTGCAGAGACCTGAAGGTATCTATTTTATGAACTAAAATCCTTTTGCACAGGAGAGAATGGAATAGAAGCAGGTGGTCCAGCAAGGCAAGAATCCAAAAGCCTTATTTCCCATCATTAGTTTCAGACTGAAATATAATGACGCATTTCAGTCAGTGGGCTGTGGCTGTCCTAGGTAAGTGTGTAAGGGATAAACATCTGCCCCCTATGTCCAAAATCCCCCATTTCAAAGCCTTCACTCGTTTAAGTCCCAGTACCTAAATACTGTGGTTTGTAGTTGAGATCGGTATACCTCAGGAATGCACAGTCACACTGCTGGAGCCACATTATAAATTTCTGTGATTTGTTTCACAGCAGCTTCCAGAGGATCCAGTGAGATCAGATCCATGTTCTCCAAACACATGAGAAAAGTCAGACCCATACCCACACTGAGGTTCATCACTTTACATGTTGTCACACCACATTTTTTGCGCAGTAATATCCTTCCTCACAAAAACCCCCTTAAATTGTACTTCTTGCAGATACACCACTTCTGGTCAGAGAGCTTGGATGTTTGGGCCACTGCTGGCTGGAAGGCTTTATGAACCTCACGTTATGTGATGGTTTTCAACTTGAGAATTGTAATTTCCCAAACTGTCATCTCCTGAAGAAATCTGTGATCTTATATAAGAGAATGAGGCAGGGATATCTAGAGGTTTTGTAGCTAAGAGAAGAAGGAAATATTTCTGGTATTACATTATAAACACAAACTGACTTGCAACTGCTGCCAGCACACATCTCTGTAAGTAATGAGGATATATTTGCCCTGTCAGGATTCAGTGGAAATATATCTTATACACAACACTCTTATAGAATCATAGAATGATTAGAGTTGGAAGGAACCTTAAAGATCATCTAGTTCCAGCCTCCCTGATCTGGGCAGGGACACCTCCCACCAGACCAGGTTGTTCAAAGCCCCATCCAGCCTGGCCTTGAACACCTCCAGGGACGGGGCAGCCACAGCTTCTCTGGGCAACCTGGGCCAGTGCCTCACCACCCTCAGAATAAAGAATTTTTTCCTGATAGCTAATCTAAATCTACCCTCCTTCAGTTGTTTAATATTGGTAGCTATTAGTATTGTAGCCCCTTGTAGTAAAAGCTCTAAGGTCATCCTGCAAACAGCTTCACTAATATCTTGAGGTCCTTTTTCTTTGACAGATGAAAGCATGAGAAATTTTGGGCAAACATCTGATTTCTTTGGTTCACACTACAGATGTAGTATGCTCACTGAAGACCATATTGTTATATCATTTACTCAAACCCTTTGATAAATTCTTGTTGCCCAAAGGGAGAATGAAGCTTGTTTTAAAGCTAACTTGCCACCCTACCTCCAAGCCCAAATAAGCTGGTGTAGCTCCACTGACGTCTGTGCACTGTGCCATTCATACATGGCAAAAACAGAGAGCAGTGCTGTTTTGTTTTGTTTTTCTTTAAGGGCTTAGACATTGATTGCACCAGGGACTTAAGCACCTGTCTGCTTTTAAAAACCTGACCACTAGAACCACTTTCAGTATCTTCTGACAAGCCAACCTATCTTGAGACAACAAACTAAATCACAGTTATTCCCAGATACCCAAACTACAACAGCAGAAGTGTATATCATCCTTTATCCGTCTGACAGCTATGGTTTGGAAATTATTAACAGCTCAGCTGCGGGGAGGGTGTCTTAGTCAGGGATCATCTTGGGTAATAGACAAATGAGGGAGTGGAGATGCCAAAGCAGTCTGTGGCTTAACTTTTCAAAGTCTATCACGTAACCCAAGTTGAAGGAAAATTCAACAAGTGAAGGTACATGCATTTCTTCACTTTAATGTGGACGATGCTTATTCTTTTTTTATGACCCAGATAAAAATCACAGTCAATTCTCACTGTATCTCCTTTTCTAATGCTCATAAACAGAGCTTTTACAGTGCTTTGAATTAGATCTGTGATTTGTGAGCGACATGTATAATAATTAGACTGTGAAGATGTACAGTTAATCCATTTAAAGGTGTAAAGAAGTCCATTTAATGAACATTATAGTCACATTAGACTTGGAAACATCTAACTCTTTTGTTGAATGAAAAGAAGTTCAATGAGATTAACTTCTCTTAGTTGGTTTTAAAGAATACTCAAACATGTCCTACTCTGATAGTGTACTATTCCTTGGTGCATGGTTTCTGCATACCAATGTCTTCAGTGTAGAAGAGTAAGAATAAGACTGGGAGACATTCTATTTCAGTTAAATAATTACAAATTAAAGAGGATCACTTCTACTTTCTATACTTACTGTAGTATGATAAGAAGCTGAACTCCTTGAACTTGTAATTATATAACAGAAATGTTAATCTCCTGGTTGGGTATTCAGTTCTACTGCATTAAATGTATTCTTACAATTATCAAGTTTACTACATGGCACATAGACATTTCTATTGGGAAACCTATTATTTGATCATATCAGATTTTGACCATAAATACAGTAATGGAATTCTGTTTTCAAATCTCTCACTGCCACAAAATGACTAATGAGGGTTAGTACACCTATGTAGACTGAGAACCTGAAAAAACATTTGGATAATTTCTGATTTTCAATTTGTAATGCTAACTGAGCTTCCGATTATTTTCCACAGCTTTTTGCAAGTTAAAAAAAAAAAAAAAAGATTTAAGCTAGAGAACATATAAGTCCAAAATACGCTAAGTAACTTGTAATAAAGAAATTTAATTTTAAATATATGTACTTTAGGCAGCTGTTCTCCTCTTAGGAGAAACTCATTTAGGCTTAAGAGTTACTGGCCAAAGCTATCTTCTTTTCACAGCATATTATAATGTGTGCTATTGGCTTTAATAGTTTGGAAGTGCAATTTACATCCCTGTCCATTTAAATATATAAAACTATTTCAAGGGGTAGGGTAGCCAGTTAGAAAAAGAAAACAAGATCATTCTCTGGCTTCTACTTCCATTTTTTAGCAAAGAAAAGCTTGCTGGAAAAGCAAAATTCTGGCTCCCAATGCTTTAATGATAATAACTGAAGATAAATTCTGTAGATAGTCACTTCAGAGAGATTTTAGCCAGTGAAACACTTACTTCCAGCAGAGATACCTGGTTCGTTGCATACATCAGGCTACATATTTTAGTAGTTTGCAGCACAAAACCTGATGAGATCAAAAGACAACATAATCCTGGCTAATGCAGAGTGACTTTCTATGTACTGTATGGGATGTAGCTGAACATTCAGAAGTCAGTCCTTCCACCTGGGGGAGCTTGGACAGGGGAAGTACTCTCTTGAGGGCTAGCCCTGCACCTCAATTGCATGCGCAGGTTTAGCCTACTGAGTGCGCTGATCCTTCCAGTCATTGCCTGAAAGGAGGCATTTTACCCTGTCCCAGGGAGCCACGTGTTGGCATTTTACAGTTCCCATCATTGTCTGTTCACTGCACCATTTACAAAGCACTGTCATGAACGCATTAAAACAAAAAACAAAAGGTTTTACTTCCCAAACATGTCACTTTCCATTTGATCAGTCAGACACGTAGGCAGAGGCTTCTCCAGGCAAAAAAGACAGCAGGAAAAAGAAGCACGAAGGAAGAGCAGCCCATTCAAGATTTGTTGCTTAGGACCTCTGAAGCTGTTGCTGCTTTTGATGTACGCTGGATATTACACAGTCCAGGGAGTCTGGAGGCACCTGGGATGGAGATAACTGGGTTCTCACTCTAAAGGTCAACTTTAAGGTGCCCGTGCAGTGCTCAGATTTACCAAGGATTTGATTTACCAAGGAACCACCACCCACCCCAGCCACAGGGACATGGCTGTCTCTAGCAGCCACCAGGCTACTTTTTGCTAACCCTGGCACAACCCCTATTTTTCTCTTTAGACCTCAGATTTCTCAGCAGCCATGCTCTCCTCAGGCATTTGGTGCTCACTGGAGCAAACAGCTGAGATAAGGACAAAATCAGCTTTGATTGTACTGCATAGAAAATATACTTCCCTTTAAATTTCCTGCCTGCCTGAGTTATTGGATACGCACACAACACCCGGTCTAACGACCCATTCATGCAGGCTGAGCTACCCAGGCTGACCCACAGAACTTCACGCTGCAGCCGGACCTGCCCTCTGACGGAGCATGGTTTGCAATGGTAGAGCTCACTCCAGGCTTTCAAAGAGAACAACCATAATCTAAAACGTCATGTAAGGTTCCAGACCACTGCCAGTTTGAGATGCTCATTTTTTTGGTCTTTCCCTCCCAGCAAGGCATATTAGTCCAGTACCTCATTATCCTGCTATTATTAGCAAGTCTTAGCTACTCTTTAAACTAAATCTTCCCTGGTTTAGATGAAGCATATTTCTCACATGCACTATGGTCCTGGGTGATGAGTTACTAGCTATCTCCTTACTCACACATACCTCTGCATCTCACATTCATGCTCACTTTAGTTGCTTTATCTGCCTTCTAACACAGGCTAACCAGGACCTTTCCTTTTTCTTCAACATTACCTCTACAGTCTTTTTTTTTTTTTTTTNGTCATTCACGCTCCCTTTCTCCTTCCCTACCTTTTTGAAGTTTTCAACACACCTCTGAATATGCTACATCAGCTGAGACTTTATTGTCCCTGGACATCCCTGAAGGATTACTGCTTGTGTCCTACAGTCTCTTTTTCTGATTGGCAAACCAACAACAGCGGTTGGCATTTCCACAAGGCATTTTAACTTTCCTTCACCATGTAAGCTGAGGAACACCAGAACTTTTACTGAAGGAAAATAAATATTTTTAGCAACTAGTTAAGACTGGTATTCAGTGTCATGAGTTGTAGCCATCACCCAGTTTTCTCAGCAAATACACACTTATTATCTACTCCTACTTGTGGCATCTTCTAGCACCATCTCTTGCTCTGAATAGACCTAAAAAACTCCTTGATTTTTGTTGTAGGCAAGGTTTTCTCAGTACCCTATCTTGTCCGAGTCACAGCACTGAGCCAGCCTGGGAAACGTGTCCCTTTGCTGCTGGGTCTGCCTGTTTTGTGAGTAACACACTTCATTCTTTGGGGCCAAATGAATTAACAGATCTGAGCAAGCCACCGTGAGACAGGGAGACTACAGGGACAGGAACATGCTGGGGTAGCTGTGACACTGCTGCAGGCATGAGTAAGGATAAAATGTGTTCTGACAGTGACTGAGGGTGATTCAGCTTCGCTGTGAAAGGGCAGAGGTTCCCACCAGGTTGAAGTCAGAGCCTGTACCTTGCCAGAGGCTGCCGAGGGACAGACAGCAGGGAGCAAGTCCTGCCCTCCACCATGACAAATGCTTCCCTACCTGATCAACAGGGACACATCAGCAAAGAGACAGCAAGTGCCACCACTCCAGGTTAGCAGAGTCACATCTGGCTAGAGCGCTGTGAAACTGCGCTTCCTCTAGGACAGCAGAGCCAAACACAGAGCAGAAGCAGGTAGCAACAGCAAAGCAGCAGATATCTGTTTGTTTTTAAAGTGCAGCTACCAACTACTTGGAGAGTATTCCTGTCTCATTGTCTTGTAATAAAATTCATATTTCCTTCCTATATACAATCTTACTGTAACATCAGTATATCTCAGTCAGGTCACAAGGCTGTTCAGATAATTAAATAGTATGCACAATTGTGAACACCATAGGAAATACTCTGCACTGCTGCTTAAATATAGCAGATAAAGCCATGGGAAAGAGGGAACAGAATATACTGCTGTAAGATTACAGTGATATACATTCAAGTACTCTGCCATGGCAGAGTATGGGGATATGGGGAGAAAGTTATTAGAAACAAAATGAATTCAGTAGCGCCATGAACTCACTATCATAGTCTGGGGCAAGTTAATCACTTCATCCTCATCCACTAACACATTTATCCACCTACTAATTCTCCACCTAATTAGGGAGAAATTCAGAGCTCTACTGGTCAGGGAGGCAGGGATTAGGGTTAAGAAAACACTTGTATTTGAAACCCCCTACCTCTGCTGGTTAGTGTGAAAGATCCTATAAGAAACTCCCACCCTAGCTAATCCATGACCCTCAGCAGGGAGGAGTGTTAACAATTTGGTTTAAAACTCACACTCTCAGACAAATGCATCAAAAACGGCTTTTCTTCTTTGATTTATAGGTATTACTTGTTTTTCCAAGCTCCATTAAGGACTCTTCATCATGTACTGCAAGGGGCATTAAGCACTGAAAGTTGTTCCCAGCTCTGTATTATTCAAAGGCAATTTACACTAATTATTGGAGTCCATGGTGTTACCCATACTCATAGAATGATCCATCTCAGCAGGCTAAAGTACTTTTGAAATGTTAATTTATTACTGAGGTATAAAAACGTCCTTACATTAAAGGACAATTCCTTCTTAAATGCCAGGGGTTTTCTATTACTGATATATTACATACTTACTGTTTATCTTAGATACAAGAATAAAGATATAACTTAATTTACTATATAATAGTGCCTATAAAAGCCACTATTAACACAAATTGCACTGCATTTAAACTCAGTTACGACACTGATATTATTCTTGTTTAGTGATTTTTCTCAACGCACATGCAAACAGAGCATGCAGAGCTACTTCATGGAGGCAAGCTTTTCAGACAAACAGATGAATGGTAAAGTAAAAAATGTGTTTCACTGGTGAAGTGTTCTACTGATTCTAAAATAGTCTCATTCACATTAAAGAAAAGATATTAGTGTGATATAACTGCTCCAAGGACAAACAGGGGAAAATGCATTCATAAACTGTCAGGAAAGCATCCACATATCAAATGCCAAAAAACAAAAATCCACTAAAAATACCCAGTATTCAGTTAAATCTGGTACAAAATTTTAACAGAATAGTTTGGCCAGTGCTGAGCACTGTACTTCTTATGGGTTTTGTTTTTCTTGGTCAGAATGTGTAAAAATACAGGCACGCCAACAAAAATTTATTTGACCTTTTGTTGAAAAAAGCCCTTGAATAATCAAAGAGATTATTTCTTAACTAGATCAACCAAGAACTTTTACTTCACTTGAGAAGCCACTGGATTGTACTCAGCAGTAAGAGGAAACCCTGCCTTGGAAGTGTCAGAGTCTCGGGCTGCATGAGGAGTTTGTGGCAAATGAAAAAAAGGACCCTTTGCTTTCTTACGTCCTCTCCAACGTCCTGAAGATAGTCCTCCCCTAAGAAATGTACACTGTGGTGAATTAAGACCATCTGCTTTATCTGAAAAATCTAAATAACATCACATAAACAAGCTTGCATTGATAGGCTCAAATCTTTTTTTTATCCAAAAAATTTTGGCAACCTAGAATTTGTTTGTGTAGCTGAAATAAAAACCACAGTTTTGGAATATCAGTACTCTTATTCCCAAACTCTGGCAAGATTTCATATGACCTTGCCCCAGATTTCATTTGCCTCTCCAGGTCTCAGTCTGACCAGCAGAGAGACCCTTCATTATCCAGAGTACTTCCTGAATTGAAAGGACTTACAAAATAAGGTGTTATCCCAATATAAATCTCCTTTACCACTAACAGAAGCTGTTTACCCAAAGAAATCCAAATTGCAGAGCAATGGCCTGGCTCCATAGGCTCCAATCCAGTGCAGGTACTCAGGAGTCAGACGATTTCCAGAGAAACTGGACAATTACACACAGAAAGTATTGTGCTCACTCACGTGCATAAATTCCACACACAGGACTATAACTTGCATGCACAACAGTTTGTATACTTTAAGGATTTTTTTTGCATAAAAGGCTTGGTAGATGCCAAAGCAAGACTTGTGTTCAAAACCACAGTAATCCTACCTGCAAGTCAGACATTCAGATAAACAAGTTTGACTTATAAAAAGCAACTCTTAAACTATGAAAATCTGCTTTAGATATATGTTCTCACAAAATATGTAACTGATCATGAAAATTATTCACATCACAAAACACAACACTCACAAATTTCTCCTATAAATTCTATGCCATGAATTAGAAGCGAGGCATATTCTTATTTTGCAGCAGAATCAGGAAAAAATTACACCAATCAGTCATTTTCAACCCTCATTTAGTTACAGGCTATGTATTATCTATAGTATCTCTTTTATTTTAGGAATAAGTGGGCACAGCTAATCCTGGACTACTGAGGCCTGAATCACCACAAATGCTTTGGAAAGAAGCCATCCTGATACAAACACCCATTTTACAGAATAATCCCATCTATCCATAACACACCGGCTTCTTGATATGCAGATAAACCTATAGGTTTTTCAAGTTTCTATTTAATTCCTCACTGAAAGTTAGCCAGCCTTTGACAATGTGGACCATCAGTTGTCTCTGTATAGGAGTTACTTCCAAATGTGAAAAAGTCAACCCGATTTATCAACCTGAAAATACCAACAGGTTTGTTTAATAGCTTCAAGCCAGATATTCTGTATTTTGTAAATTAATCAGGATATTGCTGTGCTGCCATTCAGACCACATAGCAGCTATGCATTACATATGCAAGGCTAGTAGCACCAGAGAGCTCTTTTTCTAATTAATAGAAGCCAGAGAAAATTGTTAGGAGGTGGGAAATAGACCAAAAATGAGAGAAAAAGAGACTTCCGCACAATTGCCCATTGCAACATGAAAACTCAGCTTATCTGCATAATATTAATGATATCAAATATGCAAACAGATGTTTCTCTCATTAAATGCTGTATGCAAATAACACTAGGAGGAGTGGTAATGTTGTTTCAGGGTTGAGAGATCACGGGGGGTAATTAAAGGTTAATCCAGTTTTCAGTTCACAGTCTGTAAGACATGAGTGGTTGTAAAGAAAAATTGTCACTTAACCTTCAATTCATTAACCACAGCACATGGATTTTTCTTCTAAAATAACAAAAACATATACGTATTTAACCACACTCCAGTGCCAAGGTATGGTGCATATCATTAGAGAAGAACAGAAATTATTAGTTGCTATGAATGCCATTAAGTAGGTGCCGGAATGCATTAATTAGGGAAAGCAGAATTTGATCAGAAGTTCTCAGACCACAATCTAAACGCTGTAATCTCACTAAACATGTTCCAATTGCTGAGATGTTGTCAAATGTTCATAGAAAGCCATCTGAAGTACTTATGGAACAAGTCCCCTAAAATAATTAAAAGCTGAATGTTTGGGATTCTGCGCAAGTTTTGCTGTGAGCCCTGTGAGTTGGATGGTGCCATCAGCAGCAGGATGCCAACCCTCACTTTTGCTCAGAGTCTCCTGCTGGGAGGATTGAAAGCAGTAAACATTTTAGCACTTAGATCTGAGTTCAACACGCCAGATGAGACATTCCCACTCCTTGCTCATAGGAGAAAATAAAGTGATAAGTGTCTGCGCTGCAGTCTAGCCATGTTCTTCTGCAGCAAGATTTTGTGCTGAGGGAAAGGCAAGGCCAGTGTGAACTACAGCAGCCACAGGTGGGAAGAAGTGGAGAGAAGCAAAGAAATATCTTGATTTGTGCAACCTCTCTATATAATATCTGGGTGAAAATCGAGTGAGAGTGAGAAATCAAAGAGGAGGTGACAGTTGGCTCCGTTTGGCCTTGGATCTAGGGACCATAGCATTCTCTGCTTCCATGACTGCATGGCATGTTTGGATATTTTTGTTTTGCACTTAAAAATCTGCTTCCAGAAGTCTTGCAATTATTTCCTTTAAATATGGATCAAGAACAAGGGCTTATGTATCTCTCCGGTGTGTGTCTCACCATCTGTCTGTCCCCACTGTCTCTCTCACTCCTCCCCCAGTAATACACACCACTAGACCTTCCATCTGTGCCTCACCATTTCTTCGGTTTTGAAAACCAGTTTCCTTCCCTTCTGGCCTCTCAAGTTTCCATTTGTGCAGCACCTTGCTTGTGAGCCTCACACTCGAAGAACCACGATGACACCAGCCTAGCCGCAACATTTACTTCGGTTTTGTGGGCTGAATAGTTCAGATTTGGCTCAATAGCTTTCAGGCAATGCAGGGTACGACATGCCCTCAACTTAAGCTATCGTGACTGTTCTAGCTCTAGAATTGTATCATGGAGTTCAATTTTAAAACTTCTTGTTAATTGAAGGTACAAAAAAATGCATTTAAAGTCTATGATATGAGATAAAGATCACCAAATTTATATATCTTTTTCTGCGTTCCTGTGGCATAAACTCTGCTTCATAAAAAAAAAAATTCCCTTCTCAATGATTTTCACAGCTATTTACAGCCTGCTTCCATTTGAAAAAGGTCTGATATCCAAGAAAAAGGAGCCTGTGAAAATATCACTTTTTCTGAAGCTGAACACTGCACATGGATTTTACTATACTTCATTTTCTCTTGAATGGCTGCAGTGAAATACAAGTGTCATCCTCCTTGCCTTGAGTGTGCAAGAAACTCCTACTTTCCTTTGGATAGTGCACTCTGTAAGGTTACTACATTTAGTTAGCTGCAAATTTTAGGGCAACATGGGGGTCATCTGCAGCACTGCGGAAGAGACTTTTAAACATCGAAAGCTCCATCCGTATACCTCATCCAGTGACACGAGTTATGTGTGTCACCCGCAGCACAAATGGTGCGGAGGAGGAAACCCCACCTTCCAGCCCCTCTCTGCCGGAGCCTGGCTGCCTACAGCTGCCCATCCTTTCCCCTGGCCACCTCCACAGCAAACCAGCAGCTGCTGCCCCTCCTTGAGCTGCCTGAATAAACAGGGGAGGATTACCCTCTTGTGAGAGAAGACCCTCTGGCGCAGTCGGTTCTGTGTCACCCTGGGGTAAGGGGACCAGCCAGCAGGTGCAGGAATCCCAGGGGGGACCTGTTAGAGGCTGATAGCATTGAAGCAGCCTTCAGCCCCCCGCTTTGATCACTTCAGCACAAAGGTGGCTTCCACGCTTTCCCCGCTGACCTCGTTCCTCGCCCAGCACCAGGAGCTGGAGAAACAATTCAGACTGGAAATCTCACAGTCACTTATCTCTAGAGCCCATCGGGAAAGGGGCTGGTCAAAATGTCATCCCTGGTTTATCCCTCCCGAGCACTGTCAAAGCACTCGACTCTGCAAGCAGGTAAAGATTTAAAGTTTTACCCGGGAAGTCTGAGCAAGTTCTGGTAAATGCCACCTGATCCCTATTAAAGCAGATTACAAGTATCTGCTTGAAAACATCATGATGCATTTACAGGGAGAACCATACAAAAAAAACCCCAAATCAGCCAGAAAATTTTCCCTTATCCTGCTCAAAATGTATTTTCAGGGCAAACAAACGTCAGTAACTGCGCAACAAATCAGGCTGTTGAGGATTTGGTGACAAGCTCACAAGAGCATATGAAAAATGCTAACAAAATGGAGGGGGTGCAGCCTCGAACGCCGGCTTCTTCCACGTGTGTTTGTGTGCACACAGGTCTGAGAGCCAGGAACACATTCCTGCACCCGCCGTTACCTGGGAGAACGCCTGGCTGAAGGACATAAGCCTCGGGATTCCAGCATACACAAAGAGACAAAATAGCTATTAAAATCTGTTTATCACGAGCAGAGTTTTGAACGTCTAATTGCTGCAGTTTGTTAGAGGAACAAAAAGATCTTCCCTGGCTTCAGCCATATCCTAGGGGATTAATTTGTCACTCTTCAAAAACAACTCATTGGAGGAATACCCTCTTTGATTCTTTATTCTCATATTAATTAGGAGTAATAAGTACGCTAGATACATTTGGTACTTAAAAAATTAGTAGGAATAAATCTGCCACACATCTCAAGAGGGCAAGGAAGATCTGGCTGTACAGGGTGGGAACCTAGAAGGGGAATCCTGTCAATGGGACAGCCCTGCCACGGCAGGCTGGAGCAGGACATCAGCCTGGGACGCTCTGGGGTCTCCTCAGACCTGTGCGACTTCTGGCCCGTTGTGACAATCACAGTGGCCACCCCAATAGCCCCATTTTACTGGCCATACCCTGGGGAGTAGCCTGCCCCCATCCCCACCAACACAGCCCATCTCACCTGCAGCAACCTCAATGGGGCATCCATGCAAGTCCTTGTGAGAGGCTGGATGGCCCGTACCTCAAAAGCCTTAGTCTTCTCTCTCTTTAGTTTGCAAGTGGGAAACCTCCACAATGCTTCAGCTGTCTCCGAGTCCCTCTAATACATAATCTATATCACTTGAGGAGACCTTTTCCATCAGAGGGAGCATTCACCTGAGCACAGCTCTCCCTGGGCCACAGTGACTGGCTCTGCTCCTTACTCACAGGAGAAGGCTGGATGATGTGGGGACTCCACCATGTCCCCAGCCAGTTGTCCTGGGCCACAAGTGCTGGCACCTCCATCTTTCATCGTGTCCTCAAACCTCATGGCTTGAGAGGCGGCAGCCTTTATTGCCTGCTTGTTTGAGGTAATTACGACACATATTTCCTCCCTGCTGGTTCTGCTGAAGCAGAAAAGGCTTTGGCCTTCATTTCACTTCTTAATAAAGAAAAAAAAATAATCTGGTTTATAAACACCACTTTTTCTCTACTTTCAAAGGCAGGTTGTAGGGTGAGAGTGGGGAGAATGGTCTCTATTTGGCAAGTAAGCTAATAATGGTGAAGTTGCTGGGGGAAAATCTCTTGTTGAGTCTCCCTGAGCTGGAAGGACGCACAGCACTCTTTGTTCCCTTGGCAGTAAACAATAAACCTTTAATGATACTCCGCTGTCCCCACCACTCACTCTCATATAGGAGGTAAAAAAAAAAAACAAACAAAAAAAAAACCCACCCCAAAAGCAGCCCAAATCAGTGCAAAGAGTAGATTTAATTTCAGAGAGGGTGGGAATTTGTGACTTTTTAAAGATATTTAGTGTTAATTAAAATCAATGCAACGTAAAGAGATATATGGGACTGCTTTGCAAGGAGGAATGAAGTCAGTCTGATTAGCAAGTGATTTATTGCCATGTTAAAATATGTTTTTAGATTCTTAAAATTTAGTCCTTAGTACTGGTGGAAAACAATTGTTTGTGCATCACATAGCAACAAAGGTTCAAGTGACTTTAAAATACAAAAAACCACCACAATATATTAAAAGTATGCATTTTTGTTTTACAGGGAAATCTTAAAAATAAGATTTAAAAAAACAAAACAAAACATTGTAGAAGAAAACATATAAGCAACGTGGAATTTCTCCATTTAAAATCTCCCTTGCAGTCAGCAGCGTGTTGATTTGAAATGCTTTGCCTTTCTAAATGTTCCCCTCCTCCTAATAAGCACTGCATCCAATTTGTATGTTATTCTGATGAAATGGTTTAAGCGAGAGAAAATGAGTAGTTTGAAAAATAAAGGAAAGTTCTACAGAAGAAATGAAGTGCTATCATTGAAATCTTTATTTATGTGAAAAGAAAGGGCTAAAACATTACCTCAGAATTCAAGATTACAACATCAGTAGGATATAAAGTAAATCCATTCTAGTAGTGAAACATCAGAAACCATAATCCTTTTTCAAAGACCTTTTGTTATTTTAATGTCTGACAAATTATGCTTTTTTTTAAAAGAAGAAAAACACTTAGATTTAAGAGGTTTCTTTTACTTCAGTAAAAGTAGTTTCACTATTTAAAAGTTTTAATTTTCTGTAACCAATAGTATTTACTATGCTGGCTAAGTATTAACACAAGAGTAAGAATATTTTAGCCTCAATGGGACTGAGTACAAAGTTGCCACCAAGGACTTTTGCATCAAGTTGTTATAGCAACTTAGTGTTCTAAAAAGTATTAAGTTTTAGCAATGGGTTTTGTTTTGTTAATTTGGTTGCTTTTCCCTCAAGTTTTGAAGCTGTTAAGTGTCATAAAAATGTTACATCATTACCATTCAAATGACTGGAGGTCTCAGAATGTATTCAAAACTTGTTTATGTTGCAAGACGTTCCAGGATGACGTCCAAAGACCCCCATCCCTGCCTTTAGGGGGGACACCGTGGCCTCAGTATGAGCACAGGAGCCATTTCACAGTGATCTTAGCACTAAGAAACAAGGACAAAAAGAAACAAACTGCATATTTACCTCCCGTGTACTAAAAGTGAGACAGGATGGATCAAAGGATGGAAGAAGGGACCTTTCCAATGTGTTCATGTTGAAAAGCATCAAGAACTGGATCTTTATTTGTATTTTGGACCCTTGACACCACGTGAAGAACTGGGAGAGTGAAACGTGATCTGTAACCAAAGAGCAGATTCTGACTGGTGCAGATATGGCAGGAAATTGTTCCAAGAAGCACATTTTAGGTCCTGTGCTACAGGTTGGGAAGAGACATAATTATAGGCTTCAAAACCCATAATGGAGAAGGGCTCAGGATTGCAGAGTGTCACAAGCCATTCACCACAGTCCTTGTGAAATGTCACCAGTGCTACCAGTTCCAACTCTGAGGGCCCTTTCTTCCTTAGCCCTACCCCTGACCCAAACCCTCTCCCATCTCCAGTTGATGAGCTACAGCTTCATCCTGACTCCAGCACTTGTCCCACCTTACCAGTTTGGGCAGGGGAGCACTGGAGCTTAGACCAAATATTTAGGAACTGTCAGTCATGGAAATGAGCAGTGTCCTGAGCTGACTACCCGAGGCAGCCTCATGGCTGCGCAGCCAAGTATCTCTGCTGGCTTCATCTCAGTCTGGCCTTGGGAGCTAGAATGTGTGTGGTAAAAGAGGGAAAAATAAGAGAGTAAAGTAACTGTGTCTCTTGTGAAAAGGAGACTTTTTTTTTTCCAAATTGACAAATTTTCAGGTTTGTTTTTTTTTTTTTTTTTTAGCGAAGTTGGAAACTGCAGGAAATTGTGTTGGTTTTTATCAAAATTTTGGCTTACTGTTTTTCCTCACCAGGTTGCTCAACTCTTTTCTAGTTTTCCTGCTGGCCTCTTTTTCAATGGAAAGATGGAGGGAAATAAACTGGGGAAACTGAAATGAAAACCAACATTTTAAAAAATAAAAACCTGACACCCATGTGCATTTTGTGTGACAAAAATAATTTATTATTAAAATCTGAAAATATTTTGGTATTTAAAACAATATTTTCTTTATTTTCCGGAGGGAGAACAATCTACTTCTACTTACACTGCAGTCATTTTCCTAGGAGGCAAACAAAACAAGAAGCTTTGTCTACCAAATTCTGCCAAAGGCCTCTTGTATGAGCTTGGGCAAATCATTTAACTTGCTGGTTTCTCAGTGCACTGTTTGTACAATGAGAACAATAATACTTCCTTTTTCTCATCTTTTGTCTTGTTTATTGAGATAGTCACTACTCCAGGGAGTACACAATCTCTAATTATGAACAACTAGCATAATAGCACCCTGATCTCTAGGACCTACCGCAATACAAAGAACTAATAATCATCACAAGTCTTCTGTTCTGATGCATGATCTGCAAAACCCATGAATACTAACATATGCTGGAAAGTTCTGTTTAATTTAATGTCTTTGAAAGAAAATAAAAGCCTGTTTTCCCCATTGCTGCCATTATTAAAGCTTATACTTTCCAGGAAGCTTCTGCCTTTACATGTGTTCCTTCACATTTTCAAAACAGAAATAAAAGTCTCACTAAATAAAATAAAGATTATGAATGGCCAGTCTTTTCCTTCCTACCAATTATTGTCACCCAGGAACACGCAGCAAGGGATGTCTATGTTATCATTTAGTTTCACAGAGATCTGCAGAGATCTGCCAGCTGCTGGCCATATGCTTAATCCTAAAAGGAATTATCTATGTTCTGTGTTTGCCTGTACACGTCTGATTCCCTGTTTATGTATTTTTACTTGATTATGGCCTATTATAAATCCAGCTAGCTTAACTTTTATGGTTAGAATCCAAATCCTCCAGTTTTTGAGGGTGTTTTTTCATTCAAATGAAATCCCACTGCCATTGTGGAAAATTCATGCAGCAACAAACAGGATGAAAATAGTAAGATTTCACACAAATGCATCTAACACAAAACAAAAAGTCTATGGAATTTAACTTACAATGACATCCCTTCTTTAGAGTTTGTTGGTTTTTTTAATGAGCTGATAGTATTTCATAGCAGACAGAATTTCCCATCAGCTTCCATGGCCTTGTCTGGAACCTCTGTCCAAGTGACTCTTATGATTTCCACTGTGCAGATCCCTGGCCATCCCAGCCATGGCAAGGGTGGGAATGTATTCCTTCACTCCTCTCCCACACCTTCTGCGAGGGGACCATGAAGCAGGGAATGATGAAGGGAATTGCTCACAGTCAGAGGAAGGGGCCAACCTGGGAATTGCCTTACAAGTTGCTCAACTCTCTATAGCAGGAGCCAAACCACAGGCTATTGTTTGCTGTTGGAGCCTGTAGACATCTCCAGATACTTGAAGTTGGATTTTATGAGCAGTTCTGCTATACACATACCCATGTTAAAATGATACAACACTGTATGACATCGGGGCAGACTTTCATACGTATAGGTCATGGTAAATCTTTACCACAAAAGCATTCTAAAATGCCTTTTACATAGGAGGCTTATTTTTCAGAACATTGAAACACATCCCCTGGGGTTGCAGATTGCTTCTTGAGGACTCAAGTTAAACATTGCCATGTGGTAAAATGAAGTAGGAGGATCCAGTGAAAGGAGCTCTCACTTCTCATTTAATTTACTACCTAATACTCAGCAGCCCAAGATTTGTAAGACACTACAGAACTGTCTACACATTTCCCCTTGTGGCAGATAGCAGATAACTGTTAATGGACTTGCTTAAAAAGTTTATTTAAAAGAACTTAACTGTATTATTTTTCATGGAGTTGTGAACATTGCTTAAGGAGCTTAAGTCTGCATGAGGATGCTAATATGCATTTAATATGAAACTCCAAAACCAGCTTCCACGGGTATACGTAGATAGGGCCATTTTGTAAATAATGCCCTTCCTGATATTGCAGGGTTCTGGCATTGCTGAACATACTATTATTTCCAAGCATAGTAATATTAGCCCATAATACACCCACTCTCTCACCTCTTTCTTCAGGTTCTGTAAAACCAACAAAAAAAACGCTCGTGCAGAATCCAATCTTCTCTACAGCTTCTCTACCTGGCACCTGCCTTGGTAAGATTTTGCCCGCCCCTCTAGACAGGACCACTCAGCCCTTGTGGGAAAGTGAAAGTGCTGGAGGGGCTCCAAAACAATTCTCATTTTCACTTGTAAGATGTACCCATGCACTTTGAACCCCCACCCTGGTCCCAACTTAAATCTTTACTGCTCCCTGTAAGGACACCAGCAAGGAGCTTGCTGGGTGGTACTGGGCTCTGGTTTCTGCTCACTGCAGCACAGCTCTCTGAGCCCTTTCCCTGCTATTGAGCAACCTTTGCATCTTCGGCCATCAGTAAGAGGGGAAGGTGCACACACAACCAACTCAGCACTTTCCAGGATTTAACCCGCATTGCACATGCTGTGTGGTGATGAAAACGTGATTAAAGGAGCATATATTACATTATGTCCAGCTTTAGAGAAATATTTTAGTAAAGAAAGAGCCATACATTTTCTTTTTTTTTTTTGGTTCAGATGTAAGCTTCACCTCCTGGTATTTACAACCTAAAGCCCTCCAATATTGGGTTAGTTAATAGGATCCAGACAATGAAGCTAACTACAGGGAAAAGCAAGAGACCATTTCAGTTTCACCAGCAAAGAAGAAAAGACCCAGTGTGATAAATGGTGAGAAGCATGTTAGAAGTTAAAAAATATTTCATTTTTAATAATCCTAGGTGTTACTGACAACCCAGGTAAAAAGCAAAGTTCATTTCTTCAAAATATATTTAATCTGACGGTATCCCTTTAATTAAGTAGCAATTTAGATTTTCCTCTCCTCCACATACAAAGCTTTAATGAAACATGAAAGTCACAAAAGAAATTTGTGTGTGTTTCATGGCAAAGCATGAGGAATGATTTTCTGTTTAAATTCACAGACAGTAGCTATACAAATAACATTTAATATTTGTCGGAAGTATTATCTGCCTTTTTCCCTCACAGCATTACATTACTAAGGTAATAAGTACATGAGAATACATGATTTCCTGGCTACTGTAGTGAATATGCACCTTTAAACAAAGTTAGACTTGGGAATTTACCCATATCTTAAAATGCTAATCTAACACTAATTAAAAGGCCAGTGAATATGCTTTGATGGATTCTAGTTCATAGAATATGACAAATGAATTCAGATGGCATGCACGACTGCAGCAGAATTACAATATCGGAGCTGCAGTGAGCTGGGGGGAAGGCAGGCAAAGCGTTCTCTGTGCTGGTACAGGAGCTGGGAGGAGGGAGAGATGGAGCTTGGACCTGCTGTGGGTGCCACTGTCCTCTCAAGGTGTGGCCAGCTACAGTCTGGGTTTCTCATTTCATAGCTGCTTTCCAGGCTATGCTGAAGCAAAAATTTGGGTTCTTCTGCATCCCACCCACCCTCTGTGTAATATACGTGCCTCCCTGCTATTCACTGTGCAATGTTGAGTTCTTCAGAAAGGACAACACCTACCCTGAGGAAGAAAAGCCAAATTGTAGCATTTCCTTTTAGCCACAAAAGCAGGTCATTTCACAGGCTTTTTCAACCCCTTAATCATATCTATTGTTCAAGAAGCATAGGGTTATCAGATTCAGTTTTCTAAATGAGATTTTATGTCCAATATCTCCAGCAAATGACTCTGTCTTGTTGGTCTTCCTACCTTAGACAAAATTCAAATCCAGCTTGAAATACAAAATGGAAATCTGCCCTATGAGCTCTCAAGCGCTTGCCTCTCTTGAACTGACTCCAGGTCTCTTCAGAGGTACTTCTTGCATGAAGATATCCAAGACGTTAACTAAATTGCTTTTTACCTTGAAGTTAACTAAATTGCTTTTTACCTTTACCTTCATTCTTCCCACATGAGGAAAGCGCAAATTTAACTCATGTTAATTAGCAAGTTAGGGTATTAAAACCTCAGATTTTTTAGAAGTAGTCTTCTTTCTAAATTCCTGAAAAAGGATTTGGAAGTTGGGTTTTTCATGTACCATTGCTTATCTGCCCATGTAAAACAGATTCTGTCCTTTCTTACACACATTTTAATATAAACCATGGTAGAATTCACCATGTTTCTTTATCCCTTTTAGCCTTATAACCCCTCACAGTTGCTTTCAGAATGCTAAACACAAGTGAGACTGACACACCATTTCAGAAACCTGGAAGAAAGAAGATGAAGAACACTTACCACCCCAGGAAAAGAAAGCAGTAGCAAGCACCAATACCACAGAAACAGCTCACCAGGAGAACTGGGCTATATGGTTTGGATTTAAAGCACCACATTTAGAAAGCCATTCTGTGAAAAAAAAATTTAAAAAAATAAAAAAAAAATATCTGAGAGATTGTACAGTGAGAGGAGGTAGAAGCAACTATGGTCGGATGGTGAAAGCCTTTATTCTTCTAACACCACACAGCCAGGATAATTTTCAGCCAGAAATGGTTGAGAGCTTAGGCATTGGTTAGAGCCACAGTATTCTCAAAGATACCCTGCAGCCCACGGAGGGTCCTCCATAGAGTCCTTCATGGGATCAAGCACCACCTGCACCGCTGCGAGAAGTCTCTTTCTTCTTCTCTCCCCCTCAGCAATGACAATGGAAAGCTGTTCCCTCTGCAGCACAGGGCACTGGCAGGATCAGATTTCTATTTATTATCTGGTCTGAACAGAGTAGCAAACACAGCAAAGCACTTAACTATAAGCAGATAATGGAATCAAGAGGTTAAAGAACAAAAAAATATTCTTTTTTTCTCCTGATTAGAAAATAGGAGTGAGAACATCATGACTGTATCCCCAAACAAATTCAGGTATTGCAGTGCTGAGAGGTTGAGCCTGCAAGGACAAGGTCTCTCTGCACAGGGACACCCTCTCCCTGCCATACTGCCTGTGCTTCCCACCTGCTATAGCTGAAGGATGACCTGACAGACGAACTGTGGAGGCAGCAGGTTGAGATCATATAAATAAGCCTAACACCAGGTACTTCCCTTAGAGCAGACAGAAGGTCCTTCCTTGTCAGGGTTCTCCCTACAGGTGGTAGTTGAACTTTGCCCACCCCACCTGAAATAAGCTGGACAGAAAGCAACCAGCCTCTCATCAGGGACTAGCTTTTCACCAAAGTGGTCATCAGAGTAGTTAATTTTAACTTGATTATTTCTATCAAATTTGGACTAGAGTCTGGAGGACACCCCTCTCATAGCTAAGGAAATATCCCAGCCACTGAAGCAGGGTTGACTGATCCTCCCTGAAAGTGTCATATCAGTTTGAACAAATAATTAAATTTCCACTGGATCAAAAAGAGAGTGCCTGTACTCAGCGGTTAATGCACAAGTTCATTCACAGCCTCCCTGTGAGGCAGTGTCAAAGTTTGAGTGGCTTTATATATACCCTCTGGCAAAACCAGAGACTGCAACTGAGCAGTGTCTTTTAAAAGGTCAGTATCATTTTAACAGTGGGCCCTGGGATGGCTCTGCATGTTCAAAAATCTGGCTCGGAGCACTTTTTCCAGGGTTTCACGGTGAAATGGTAGCCAGAGATGGATACTGAACTGTGATCTTTGGAGGAATGTCTATCCAGATTTTTGCAAACAAGGCTTAGGGACACTCAAAAGGTTTAACAGAGTGGACACAGCACCACACTAATTGAGCTGCACATATTTGGGACTGGAGCTGACTGGTTGATAGCCAGCTTGGACTGAGGACAGATCTTAGACTGTCCTGCAAAAGACCATGGAAAAATATCCAGAGGCCCAATCCATACCTTAAAAACAAGATCAGTCTGTCCTTTCAAGGGGGTGGGGGAGAGAGGGTTTTTTTCCAGATTGTTCCTTCTCCTTTGTGAGGGTGGATCTTATTATGAGCACAGCTGAATTTCTAGATGAAGAAAATTCTCCCTCTTACAAGTTCCGCTTGATCTTACTATCACAAACTGAGTATACACCCCTAATATGTTCCTTTACTGCCACTTCTATGTTCCCTTGCTCTTCCATCAGAGATAAATAAACCAAAGACAGCATGATGCCTGTTATCTAAAAAGATTCAGGTAGAGCAAGTATCATAGCACAATCAGGGTACTTGAAAATTGTATTTTCCTGGAAAGGACTTTTACTTGCCTTCTTGGATCACACACAGAGGAAGTCCGAGGTCTAGGGGGAGAAAATAACTCAGTAACAGAATGTTTGAACATTCATACAGGATTAATTACTTGGTTTTTTTTTTTTCTTTAATTTGAAATGATTGTACTGCTAGCAAAAGCAAAAAGTAAAGACTCTGATCTATGCCAGGCTCTTACTACATGCAAATACTCTGCAAGTTTTTCCTATCTTGAAGAATTTCAGCACAGACTACAAAGGCAAAGTGGACTGAACCGATCCCTGGAGGAAACATGTGCAATTCCACTTATGTAAAAAGACCGCTTGCTTCAATAGATCTGTGCCCATTTATCCTCCAGGATGAATTCACACATTTTTTCTATTACTAGGTGGACACCCTATTTCTAATGGAGTCTATGTGATCTAAGCACTTCCACTTATTTCTTCTAGAAGTAAAATTCTGCGCTTATATGATTAATTGCATTTCTGAACGGTGCTGTAAATATCAACAGAGGTACACGAACATCTGTAATGCCATTCTGCTACATCTGACACACCGGGATATAATAATAATAATAAAAAAAAAGGTCTGAAACAAAGCTTCTGTTCAGCCTTGGCATATTGCACATAGCAAATTAGTGCAACAAGGATTATATAGCTCTTGGTATGTCATGAAAATAGATGAATTCCACAACAAATAAATAACATGGGAAGAATTGTGAATTTCTAACAATTATTCCCCCAAACCTATTTCAACAATAACTTGCACCCTAGATCCGATTATGGCTCATAAATTTCTAGCTAGACTTGACAATAATTAAGTCAATTGAAAATATTCAATCTGGGACAAAGGTAAAATATGTAAGACCTAAGGGTTGTAAACTGTGGAAAATCGGTGCTTATAAGAGACTATGAATCACAAAGGTTGCTGCCAGGTTCTCACTGTATAAAAGTCAAGTGTCAGGTTGCCTGTGCTTGGTTAAGATTAATGTGAGATCAGGTCTTTGTATCCTGTGAGTCATACTCTCCACAGTCTTGGCCAGCTTTCCCTAACCCTCCTGTGCTCCTACTGTGGAAAAAAAATTGTTAAATATTTACCCTAACACCTGGGTCCTTGTGGGCCTGGAGTCCTTACCCTGAGCACAATCAGTACAATACAGAGGGGCAACACAACTCAAGTAGTACTTTGCTCACATCTGTGACAGCAGCCCACGTTCTGTCTACACCAGAAGGAGCTTGGACACGACAAACAGAGGTTCCACATGGCATGACCACAGGCAGACAATTTCAGAAAACATTCAGGATTACAGATACAGTCTGACTGGATTATACTAATTGATGACCTGAGCAGTCTGTATAATCCATGAACTCCCTCCTTCTAAACTAAGGAACTCTGTTGATGAAGGTGTGCGCACTCCCAGCTGGCACCAAGAAAGCGTCATACATGGCCTATTTGGTAGTTTTTCCAGTTCTTACCAGTCTATCTACAGCGTTAGTCATGGTGATCAGTGCACCTCTGGCAGCAGCCATCCAGTTATCTTACATGAGGGTAACAAAAGGGACATGGCCAGTTATGATAAAATCTCACTGAACAATACAAAAACTGGTTCTGGTAAGGTTTTTCCTGTTGTTACAGTAGTAGTTGTGTTGAGTTTTTCAGAGCTCACATGCTGAAATATCAACAACATCCAGACAGCCTCGAGGAATTGTTTAGCACCTCCCTGTACCTAAAGAACAGCAAGTCACAGGCTCTCGTGTAAACCAGCCATCTGGCTTTTAATAGACAGAAACTATCTCACCATTGACACCAGTGGAGCTGGAATAGTTTCCACCAACCACTTGACATCCCTTTTCTCCAGTCCTCCATCTCTCAATTCCTTTTCTAATATTATTCTCCCCACCCCCAGCTTCAATAGACCCTCTTCCTTGTATCGAAGAAGTAGGACGTGAAGCCTGGACATCTCACAACACTCCCTTGTGGATTTCAGTTGAAAACTCCTCCACAACCTGTTCCACTTCACCTTACTCACAACTGTGAGGAAGTTAATATTCCAGAAACCCCAGAGCTAAGGCCCAGATCTTTTGATGGAACCACCGGGAATCACATTTTGAGGATGTGTGGCTATCTGATAGAAATCTGGAAACACACAGGTGCCAGGACCAATGAATATTAATGCTGATGACGAAAGCTCAGGCACCTGCAAAGCAGTTAACACACAGAAGAGCTCCTTCTGTACCAGCTGTGCCAGTATTTAAGTGCTCAATCATGTTTAGCAGCACCAAACACAGCAGTTCCTGCTTCATTTTCTTCACCTAACAGTTGCCTTCAGAGTTGAAGGAATTATACATCCTTCTCCATTCAGCATTGAAATAGGAGCTAATATCCACTCCCCTTAGCAAATGCAGGTCCGCGTCCCCAGGCTAGCTTGTTTTCATACATATTTTGTCACCCTTATTTGTTCCAGTGTGACCACTTTTGGAGTAAAAGCTATTCTTGATTGAGGGCAGCAGTATATGATCCCCAGAGATTCGTCTGTAGCTAAACTGTGTGACTTTCATGATGAAAGACTCTGGGAATGTATTCCTAGAGCACAGGTTTTTTGAATGAATCGAAAAAAAAAAAAAAAAAAGAAGAAATTTAATTACATCAAGTAATTCTGTGCTTCAAATTCAGAATTATATTTAACAACAACGTTCAGCATTATCATCAGCTATCAAAATCAATGAAGGTTGATTCCAGTGGGAGCACTATCACACTAAGACTGATGCTGGGACCTTGAGTAAGGTATAGGAGATCATGTCAGTATAGGAGGTTTACTTTCTTTTTTCTATTTACTTTCTCCTTTCTCTTCTCTAGGAACCTCATCCTTCCTTTTACTCCCACCTCCCTGTCCCATTCTGTGCTCTCCCAATTAGCCCTATACAACCTTTCATGCAGTTGCACTCTAAACTGGATCAGTGAAAGGAATGGTTTAAAGATAAAACACTTTTTCCTTTAGGAAGAAGAGACTGAAAAGGAAGGAACAATTGCTGAAACACCCCAGAGATGGGAAACTTGAAGTGCTGACCCCAAAGGCAGGCAGTCCAGTCCAGTCCAGTCCAGACTGTGAGATGGGATGCAGATCTTTAAAGAGCCCGCTAAAGGTAACGACACAAAACAGCAGCCCCATAGAGCTTGGGAAAATGTGCTGTTGCTTGACAAAGAACCCGCTTCTGAGATCCAGATCCCTTTTTTGAGCTGGTCTTTAAGAATTAATGTGACCTAAAGCAAAGCTAATTTTAAAATCATGTTTCTTTGAATAAACAAAGGGAAAAAAACCCCACCACCTAACGAGAAAAGCAAAGGAAATCATTCTGAACAAAGAGTATTCTGTGATGACAGTGTTTCCCTAGGAAAGGCCCTTGGCATTGCCACAGTTAGAGTGGAGGACATTTTATAAACATATTTCTATAAAGAAAAAAGTATTCAAATTGGAAGTGCCCATCTGGCTGCTTCTCCCCCTTCACAGCTTGTGTACTCCTGCAGATAACAGAGAGGGCAGCTCTTGCTACCAGGCTGCTCCCAACATTCTCCTCATTAACTGCAGGAAAAAGCCCCACACCACATTCTTTGTATTGCCATTGATGGCAATTAGAAGCTGAATCATGCAACATGCCAGTGCTCCAATGTTTTTGGGTGTTTAGTTCATACCAGCACATTATACCTAGTTTTATTTCAGGCTTTCTTAGAAAGCTACACTGTTGCTGAGGGTAGTGGGGGAGATGGTGACATAAAACATAATTGTGGAAAAGCCAGTCTAATAAGTTCTACAGATGAGGAATCAATGTTTAAAGAAAGAAAACCATCTCAATTCACCCAGTTATGTTAGGAGTTTTTTCAGTTCACAAAAGGATACGATGATTTTCCCTTGTCTCATCAAGCAGTTCTGGTAAATCCAGGGGGCAACTAGTTTGTAACTAATGCTGTTCAACAGTGGGGACCAACTAACAATTGAGTATTAAGGAAGGTCCCACGATGTCAGCAATAAATTCTCTACACAGAAAGCCTTAAAATACCATAGATACCATCTAGCCAAGAGGATCTACAGACAGCATTGTGCTGCATTCAATATTTGGATTTGTTGTTTGGGACACATGAATATAGTGGTCATTTCAGATTGGATGCCCAAAAGAATGACAAAAATTTCTCCCTCTTTGCTATCAGATAGACAGCAATTGGTTCTCATTTGAATGAATTCTTATTTCCTGTTTATCTTTTCTGTTATATCACATGAATTTGTGCTCAGTTACGGGGAAAAAAAAAAAAGTTGCAAAAAGATAGTTCATTCTGAGACATCTAACACAGAAATTCAACTGCTCATTCCAGTCTGTGGTCATTTTATATTGACCTTGAATCACTTCATGTGCATGAGCCAAGCAGTCAGCATACTTGGGAAACTCCAAGAGAAATGAAAGCACTATTTCAGTTAGGATGGTGATTTAAGAACTGACACACTTCTCTGATTCAACCAACACCTTGGTATGACACTGTCTTTTCACTCTGAATGCCCTTCTCCTCCCTCAGATTGTGCCCCATCTTATTTATGACCACAACCGAAGAACGAGCACAGGAAGCACCACCACGTGCAATCTGTAGAGTTCATTTCATATATGTTGGCTGTTCATGCTTGTTAGTATCTTTTTAACTCTGCTTTTTTAAGGAGAAAATGTTGAATTCTACATCTGATTCCAGGCAAAGAAATAGAAAATCATGCAGTCCCAAGGCAACCGGGAAGACAAGATTTGATGGTATAATAAACACAGCTGGAGGCAGATCAGAGCAACACAGGCATTTTTCAACAATAAAGATGACAACTTTTCTCAAATGAAATTAGGGCTTCCACTTACTCTTATGATGTTTGGAACATCTGCATTCAATATCCCAGTTTCTTACCCCCTCAGTAGGACAGATGGTAATGAGGTACCCAATTCCCACTGGCTTTCAAAGAGATTTAGGCACCTGCCCAGCGTTTGTTGATGACTTCTTTCTCCATGTCATTTCCAGCAACACCAAACTGCACACAAACCAGGCAGTTCCACTTGCTGCTTCGCTCCCAGGTTGCAGTTTGCCCTCGCATAAATCGCTCAACCTCTGTATTCCTTTTTTTTAGCCACCTCACTGGAGAAGTAAAAACCCCACTCCATTAATGTATTTAAAACTTTTTAAAACGCTTTGAGTTTACACTAGAGGCACGTTAGAAATACATGCATATCTAAATCACCAACATTCAAAAGTGAGAGGAAAAAAATACTTGGTGGATTAACTACACATGATCAATGCCAAATAAAAATCTAGTTGGGTTTTGCTGAGGTCATTTAGCGCTGCACAATTCTCATGAAGTAAATATTTTCGAAAGTGGGGAATGCTCCAAGATTAAGCAACACATTACATTTTTTGATCAAGTGCCAGAAGCCATCGGTGAATAGGAAATAGACATCAGTAATTACAGTTCGTACTCCAGCTATTTCAAAACCCCTTGCTTCAATGAGCAAGTATTAACTGGACAGACACTCCTTCACAAATTAGAGGTTGCCAAGGCTTATTACACACCATACTTATCTTTGAAACTTGTCCAACAGAATTAAGCTAAAAAAAAAAAAATAATAATGATACAGATTATGGTTGCAGGCAAAAAACTATTAAAACTCTAACAACTATATATATGTTTTTATCTGTCAAACTGTCCCTGCAGCCACTCTTTGGTTTAGGAACTCAGGAATGCCATATTAAAAAACACTAGTAATTGTATTAGCATGCTGTTGTCGAACTCCAAACTGGCTGTATTTTATCACAGGAGTTGATAGACAATTTATATCTTGATTGCGTAGACCTTAGAACACAATAGAACTGCAAGAACCTGAGTCTGGTCTATGCCCAGATGGAAGCAGAAATGGAAAAGCACAACGACGTGAGGGAAAAAGCGTAGGATGAGGAGTGTCTATGCTGCTTAGTGAAAGAGGGCACAGAGACATCAACTTCACATCGACCAAGTCTACTGTAAAACCCCCAAAACAATCTAGGTATCTCAGGTTTTATAGTACCTGAGCAATAAACTCCATTAGAGGTCTTACTGGCCTTGGATTGGGCCAGGAAGCACAAGATACAACCCTTGTTGAAAGAAAAGTGGGTAATTTCATGGAACGTTCCCCTTTTCAAAGTTAATTTTGCTCTGTTTACTCCAGAGCACTGCACTTGGGAAGCTACAAGATTTTTTTTTTTTCCTAAAATGAACTTGAGACTACTCAGGATATCCAAGAGAGTACCATGGCGATAGCTGGAGGAAATGTGAAACTGTGGCGGAGAAAAGAAAAATGGGTCAAAATGAGTGCATACATTTAGGTTTTTCAAGGCTTCTGAGGGGTGGGAAGGAGATAAGACAAGGCTGCCTTTTCACTGTTGCCCAACCCAAGACATCATCAAATAAAGCTCCTAATAAATATTTAGCTTCACAACAGATTTGCTCTGAAATTAAGGATTTAAGTACATTCCTCTGGACACATAATTTCAGTCAGACAAGGAGATAGTACAAACTTTTCAATTGCTAAAAGAATTACTATTACATCTCAAATTTAGTTCAGTATAAGAGATTATACATTTAAGCTGATTAAAAAGGTTTCGGTTAACTGAAACAAACATTTGGATTGTTTTAACACTGCTAAAAGTTAAATCTCAGAATGCAGTTTGACTTGTTTGGCCAAAAAAAAAAAGAAATATCACAGCACAGAGAAAAACNAAAAAAAAAAGTGTCAGGAATGCAACACGTCTTAGAATCAGACCAGCAATTTAGGGGGTTGTTTGTTAAAGGTACAGTTATGCGTTCATATTGGGGTTTTATGTGGTCAGGTGATCTCTGTAACGCTTTTATGTTTTCCCTGCTAATCACATAGGGTTTTTTGAACATTATATAGTTGACGGAATCAACTAATATTCCAAGCAACTCCTTAAGGTAGACCAAAATACATGAAACATCATCATTTTTAAATTCATTAGACAAGTAACCAAATGCTGAGTATTCTGCCTACTTTCCAAATAGTTACATTACTAATGGCCTAACATAAAACAAATTGGTTATTTTAAGTGAAAAATATTACAGGTGGCAGGGTATGCACTGCTGTGTGAAATAAGGCAAGTTGTCAGACAATAGCTGGTTTTTGAGGGTTTGGATTTTTTTAAAGCCCATTTTCATATCAAACAGCACAGAGCCTTAAGATCAAGATCTTTGACTAATAAATACTGTTACTATTGAGAGCAACTATTACAAGAAAAAGTATAGCCTCTGTTTAATATACAGTTCTTTTAAATTTTTAATGGAATGCTGCTGCTGTTTTCAGCACAAAGTTATCAGCACGATTCTGCTTTTCAGTATGTAACAAGCAGAAAGGTCAACTGTGCTTAACACTCATCTGCCAGCTGCTAAAAAACAGAGAGAGAACCTGGAAGTTTTGGACAGGAACATTTGGAACTGAGAAAAATCTCAATGAAGGTTCATGGTGTAATCTGTTTATCCAAGTAAACACGTAATTTAACTTTATAATCACAACGAGATATCGTATGTTTCCTTCCACACCAAAGTTTCTAAAGCTAATACAGTGTGTAAACCAGCGTGCGAGATTTATGTTATACTGCAGAAACCTGTTTAGCCCCTGATTTACAATCCTGGCAATTGTATTCAACTCTGTCATCGTAACTAATTACAGCTAACTGCAGATTACCATATTGCAAACTCTCATCTTTGTGAAAGAAATATGATGCTCTGCTCAAAAAGAAAAAGAATCAAACATCCTGAGGGCTAATGAACAAAAATGCACTATTCCATGTTGGACTGCAAACCTAAACTCTTCGAATTGGTGCCGTAAAACTTCAAATTGCTATTTGTTGGCAAGTTGTTTTAGCCCCAAGTACTTATACAGTAAATCACCATTACGTTAATACCATACCTTTGGCCTGAAACATATTAATCTTGGTTAACAATAACTGACATTTACATTACCAATTCAATTCAGGCATTGTGGTGACTAAACATATACGCAAGAGCTTCAGGGAGAAAAGTTATTAGTTCTGAATGTGTCCTTACTTTTCACTGAGAACAATTCTGAAGAAACATTATCATCAATTCCTGTTACAATCTTAGAACATAAACATTCAAATCCTAATTGATCTGTAAAACATTTGACTTGGAGTAAAACCTGCATTTGTTTCTTGGGTGCAGTTAACCAAACATAACATACTGCAGGTATTTTTCAAGATACGCATTTCTAGACTTTATCTGCGCAAAGAAATTAGGACTTTTAAAAGTTGAGTTCTTGGAAAGGAAAGAAAATGGGACTTTGAAATATTCTGAAGAACACAGCACTGAGACATGATAAATAGTACCAGACTCTCCCAAGAGAGGCAGGATAGACTTTTTCAGCCAACTTTTTTCTGTTTATATTTACTAAGCCCATAAACCCATAAAGAATAACACTTTTAAACAGGTAGAGCAGGTTTTGCTTTTCTTTATTTAGTGCCTCTCCAAACTTTCAAGCAATCCAAGAAGTGGTACTTCTTGCATTAAGTCTGTACAACCTTAGCAGGAAAACTTACCCCCGCCTTATACCCATTGCTATGCAGCACAGAATCCATCTGGACCAAGTATTTTATTCCAGCTTCAGAGAGTTCCCTACCAGACTCCAAATGCATTATTTTAGTTTTTAATATTTTGGAGAAAAATACTGTATTTAACATAGCATTGATGTTTACATGGTATTTTTGCTACATTATAAGAGAGAGACAAAATAAGATATTGCAATCTAACAGCATTAAGAGAAACACATGGATTTGATGTGTTGGGCTTTGATTTGGAGGGGTTTTGTGTGTTTAGATTTAAGAGGTTGCCCAGAAAGATCATTCAAGCAAAAACAGGTATTTGACTCCTGAGGAAAATAGGATGGGTTACATGTATCCCATGTTGCTTTTTGTTTCCCATCTTTTCTTGGCTTCGAATCTGAAATACAGCACAAAACCCATGTTAAGAATCATGAACATACATGTTTTGGGTATTCAATGACACCATTCTTAAAACAATAAAAACTTATTTTTAATACTATAATAAAGACGTGAAGGAAAACGTAGCCATATAATCAATACTTTAATTCTGGTAAAGCCTCTGTACTTAAGTGTAGCTGTGTGCTAGAAAAAACTACAAAAAACCCACCCCAAACCCAACAAGGTTAAACTAAACAAATAAGATTAGCACAAGCCTATTTCAACTAAGAAAACATTGAACTGAGATTGTATTGTATACAGTTAGTGCCAATGAAACCGCAAATGTTTAATTCCATACTCAAATGACTTACCCCCAAGCAAGCTTCTTTTTCTTTCGAGCTTCTTGGGCAGCCTCTGCTTCTTGCTTGGCTTTTACAAAGTTGCGGCAAGCAGCAGCTTTGGCAATTTTCACACCAAGCTAAGACATAAAAAGGAACAAAGGAAAACTGAATAGATGCAAATGGCTCACATGAAATCTAAGCCTCGCAAATTACTTGGTCTGATATTGTTTCTCAAAAGTCAATAGATATTAAAACATCTTTCAAACGTTAGGCTGATGCCGTACTATTTGATCAGACAAGCAAGAAAGTCTATTTAGAAACATTCAGAGGAGTAGGATCCTGAGGCAAGCATCCCTTTTCTCCAAATCCTTAATTTTTTAATAATAAAAACAAAGGGCAATAGCCCACTAGATCCTTTTGCTTGTTTGGTTTTTAAAGAAATATATAGACACGGATAAGCAAACGCAGCTTCCATTATTAATACCAGTCTGCGACCTCAGCAGCATCAGGTCTTACCCATAAAAACACACCCAAAGAAATCAGTTTTGTACAGGAGGAGCTCTTATGTCCACACATTTTCCAGTAGTACCAGTAGCCATATTTTAATCAGACTGTCCAGAAAGTAAAGGAAGCAGCATCCTTAGAGTCCATCTGGCATTTAGTCTTCACATTACCAGCTCTTAGATTAGTAGTGTGATAATATGCATGCTTTTCAAATAAGGTCGTAATATGCTACTGGTGAATACTACTTTACCTTCATGAACTTATTCACACTGTGAGAATTAAGTTCACTTTGGTGAATGTCAAGGGTGAGGTGGGTGGGAAAATGGAAGCAAATGAGATGGAAGAGTGTACTGTGAACTACAACCAGATTATTTTCCTTAATCTGCATTCCTAACTTGTTCATTGTAGTTACACTTTGTGACTGCTCTCATGAGTTTACATTATCTGCCACTAAATTACGAATTAAGGAAGAATCTGGTCTCAAGTGTTACTGCTTTTCTCAAAGATAAACAAGCGATTCATTTCACCAAAACTGCTATGAACAGTGATGTGGACAAACAGGTTTTCTTCTTATCCAGCCGAAACCTACTGAAATTTGCTAACATGGCTCTGACGGGATATTCTAAATTTCCCAAAATGTCAGGGATAGAAGACTCCTTAACGCTTTGGTTGAAGTTCTGTTATTAATGGTAATCTGCATCAATAATCTGTGGCACCTCTACAGGCAACTCTTATTTTCTGAGAGAGATTTGATCCAGGAAAGATGAGACAGAACTGAAGATGCATCTTCAGGTGTAGAGGCACTGACAGATCTTCTCTAACTCTCCCCTCTGACACCTACACTGTAGGTAGGTCGACACCCTGATCATTTTGTTAACAGAGTGAAACAGAACAGCGCCAGTACCGCCTATTCTACCTCACGGGCCTCTCAGGGTTCAGGAATCGAGACAGCAGCCTTTCTGCAGAAGGCTGGGAGAGTCTAGATGCAGGTAGGCAGGAAACACAACCTCAGTCTGTGCTTTGTCTGAGGCTCTAAACACTGCCAACACAAACACTGAGTTAAGCACAGTACTTTAAAAAGAAAATGTGCAAAACAAGTAACGCTGAAGAAGTTTTTCCATCTACTGTTTGCAGGTATTGGAAGGTCGTAATAAATGTGTACCTAACAGAATCAGCTTGATGCACAAAATAATTCACATGACCAGGTATTTCAGAGCTTTTTTATTATTACTGACATCACTTTCCCCCCCAGCACTAACGTTTTATGTAAATCAGTAATTCATTGCTAACACCTGAACTGCCAAATCTCAAGTCAAAGATGAGAACATTAACATCCTCTTATTTGCATTGTCACTTAATATTTAAGAGCAGCTATAAAAGCACTTAAGAAAACTCATCCAAAGTATTTTAAAAATGTTTACTTGTTAATTGAAACAGGACTAATTATTCGCTTAAAAAAAAAAAAGTCAGTCAATCCGCAGAGCCATGCCTTTATTTTTGAACTGTATTTTACTTCCTAACATAGTTCAAAATGAACTCATGACATGATGAATAACAGCCCCTCCTTAAGATATATTCTAGTGGCCTATTGGACACGTGTTCACATACAAATATACACAAGTGAGGTCTACACAAGCACTACAGAAAAATCTTTTGATCTGTATTTCTTGGAAGACAGAATGAATTCTTCCATCTCTGAAAAGTGCATGAAAAATGGGATAATAAGATCCTTTGCAATGCATGTGGAAGTAAAAGGAGGGACATTTTGCAGTATTAATGCTATCGGTTTTAGGCTAGAGTCAAATTTTCAAAATAAATGTCGCATATAAACACACACACAAACATTTCAGTCAGATTAAGCTCCTTCTGCTCCCACCCACCCACACCCAGACAGACATCTTCACTCCCCGCCTTCCCCCAAAGAAATCCATAAAAGCTTGGTCAATGGGTTTTACATTAAAAAAAAAAAAAAAAAACCAACAAAAAACCCGCACCACATTTCAGGTCATCAGATAACTCAATAAAATACAATCTTAAAAGAAGTAAGAAAGCATGAATAAAAATATATACAACAATTTCTTGTGTAGTCAAAGTATCAGCATTTTCCATATAGAACATCCAATATTTTGCTGCATTTTAATTAAGGTGTCTAAACATTATCACAAAGAACTGCAAATTGGTCAGAGCACGCAGTAAGGAAAATTAAGCTCTAAAGGCTTTTTATCACCATATTTCAGGAACCAAGGGTGTAAAATGTTCTAATTTGGGATATATTAAAAGCCATAAAAGGTCTTTCAAAAAGATTAATGGTACTTTGCTTGGATTTAAGATAAGGGCTTTAGCTGGTTGGAAAAGCAGGGCCCTGGCTAGACCCTTGAGGCATTCATCTTTACAGCCACTTGGAAGATTTGTAAAAGCGTCTGCATAACCTCAAGCAAACGCACTGCGACATTTTATATTTTTTTTTAAATTCCTTTCAATTTTACAGGTTTAAAGTGTGTAAATCATATTGGGTAGTAAAGCTGATATAACGGCTCATCCTTGTAACACAATATATATGTTTTTAACACAAACTTAAAGAAACAACTTCGTTTCTACAGGGCAAAGACCTTTCCATTTTGAAGTTGGCCAATAATCACGCCAGATATCTTACTCTAGATGTTTAATGCAGCGTAAATGAAAACTCCTTATCCCTTATTTTTCATAAATTTTCTACTCATCTAAAATTGTTACCTTGTAACAAGTTTCTGAAGCTTCGCTTCTTTTTGAACACTTCCAAGGCATTTATTTAAAAATACCAATTATCATACTTTAACTTTTTATGGAATAACAGGTCTCTATGAAAAATATTTATGCCATTCTCTTTTGTTCTTTAATTAAATGAAAACAGATGTTTTCTGAAGTAAAGCGGAACCATTACTGGAGTACTTAAAGTGTTAAGGTCTTTAATTTTTATATCAGTTTGGTCTACAATTCCTGATTGTCTTTACTCAAGCTCAACATTAATGTCAAGCAAGTTACCTAGGAGACGAAAGAGATCAAAGAGACAAAAAACCCTCAAATGTCTGATTAATCAAGCCTGCAAACAGCTTATTTCTTTTAGCCTGCATGCAAGTATGAAAATGAGATTCTGGGAGCCGTACATTGTGCAGATTTGTTCATTCTTATCAGAACAAAGCCAGCGGCAGCTTATTTCATGGATCATTGGCACTGTCATCAGTGCTACACAGAACGGGTGACAGCTCCTCATTTTGAGGCTTGAACAAAATTAGCAAAAAGTCGGCACAAATTAGCCTCTCATCTTTTTAGTAATATGACATTATTCATTTACTTTTTATCCAATTTTTAATTTTTTCCTTGTCAGCTATCCCTTTCTAGTGTTTCTTGTACAGCATCATAAAACACTTTTAAAACAAGGAAAGAAATGGCTGAAGTTGAAATAGTATGTAAAGTTCAGGCAGAAGAGTAAACATTTTCATTAAGTTGCAACAGAATTTACTGTAACTTCCAGAAAACTTCCTTGAAAATCCAGGCCTTTAATGTGAAATACCATAAAGCAAAGACTCTTCGTTAAGATAGCACTGTGCAAGGTCAACCCTGAATGATCCAAGGAACGAGGCAACAGATTGAAGAGCTACTCCAGAAATATTTGGGTGTGATGGACAAAACACCAAACCTACAGAAACTCTACCAAAACATCTATATTCAAACAGGTCCTGAAATACCCTATGATCATACCCAAAGAAGCCAAACAGCCTTTTAATACAGTGTTACAGTTTCTCATCAAATATGAATCTAGTTATTTCAGGCTTGCCTTTAGCAATGATTTTCTCCTTTTATGTTATGGAATGTTACCCATTGCTGACGTATACACAGTATATAAAGCAAACAAGAATACCAAGTGGATTTCGCAGTGAAAATTGTCCCCTTTCAATGATGTGCTCAACTTCCACTGTAAAATACTTTGTAATATCTTTGTGGTATTTTTATGTCGTGTATTACAACATCAAATTATATGTAGATGACACAGTAATGGAGCAAGGGCAGAAAACTGGTCTAAGAATAAGCTCTTTGCCAGAATCAGACATTTAAATGCAAGTAACTTCTTCCATTCATGAGAAAATACAGCATTAAAAAATTAACTATAAGCTGTTAGATGCTTTACATAGCCCCCTTATAAGAAAGGCAGTTTTAAAAAAAGAACTGTAGTACTGTTTTCAGCAATTTCTTTATCTCTGTTCTTCTAAGTAAGAAAGCTTATTAACAAGCTTTGAACTTAAAATCACATTTACAATAATGTGCCATCAACAGTTTTATAAGCTAATTAGAAAAAAAGATTAATTAATGACTGGCTGCTAATAAAATGGCAATCATGAAGAAAGAAACCAAGGGTGCTAAGCTTCAACTACCACCAATTAAGAGCTAATTACAAACAAATTATATATGTGTTTTGCTGTGGGCTTTAATTTACTAAAATGGTTTTAATTAAAAGAGAAAACATGCTGATTAATTGAACTGCAGAAAAAATCTACAGTATAAACTGTGCTTTGTCTGTCTCTTTAATTAGACTTGTAACATCTGAAATCTTTTTTTAAGGTTTGTTAAGGAAAAGATATACATAATTAAGGGAGCATAAGAATGTAATTCTAGGTGATAACCCTGCCATGTTCCAAAGGTTAGAAGAAAACAACCTCAATAAAAAGAGATATTTGGAACCACCTCTAAGTGTTAGAAACAAAATCCTTCAGAGACAAAAACCCCTCTTTTTTAATTTTTTTTAATTTTCCTGGGTCCTTCAGTGGGCTCATGCCAAATGAATTGGTGCTCCAAATTAATTGGTGCTTGGTTACATTCCACATACAATTCCACATCAATCTCTTCAGGTACCTCAAAGCACTATGACTAGCGAACATTGCACAGAATTCAGAAACTAAATCCTACTTTACCAATACAAAAAGAAAAACAAATAGAGTTTTTACCACATAGCACCCATCAAGCACTGGAACGTGTCCACCTGAAACATCGATGTGTGCACATCACCTTGTGATCAGTCATACTCGACCCAGATTTTCAAAGGAAAAACAGCTTCCAGAACAGTTCTCAATGGTACGACACAGAACCTTGCTCATGCACCTCCCTTCCTTAATTATGTGGCTAGGAGTTACTTAGAGACAACAGATACTAATTTGATCATTAGGGAGCGATCAAAACCGATGCAACAAATTTTGAAGACAACAGCGGGACTGATCTTGCTGTAACGTGAGAACGATAACCCAGTGAACAACCAACTAATTTCATTGATTACAATGTAGATCTTTCATTTAAGCTTGATTACAGTACCATAGTTGCCCTGTAAATTGCAGGTTTTTAAAAAAACATTTCACAAAATGCCAGAAGCCACTAAGCTAAGCACTTTGAATCAGTGCTGTCAAAAAGCCTGCACTATTGAGAGACTGACAACTCCAGTAATTTAGCACACCAAATTACAAAATATTTGAAAAGTTCCTCTTGACAGGTAAGTCTAATATGGTCAAGATTATTTAATCGTGTTCAAGTTACAGTCCTCAGGCTAATGTGCTCTTAGACAATGTGGCACCTACCTACCAGGCAGCTAAGACAAAAACCACAAGTATAATGCAAAGTCTGAGGTTGAGTCAGATTAGGTCTTGGAATACTAGAGCCACAAGAAATCTGCATTCTGCCTCCTGAGATACCACCCAATGATTTCTGTACGAAAGCACTACGAAAAAAAAAAAAAAGCTTGGAAAATATTTTCAAGTTTATGTACTAGGGATCTTTAAAAATTATTTGGTTTAATTAGCAAAAGAATTTTTACAAGTATCACTCCAAACTGTAGCTGGCTTACAGCAAAGTGAAATTACCAGTTATCTCCACATATCATCCTTACTCAAAATGATAAACACCTCCAACTATGCACAGTCACAGTGCTCTAATTTATCAACATTTATGCATAAAAACCCCACCTAGACTCCTACAGACGCAGTAGGAACAAGTGAAGTACATTTCAATATATTATTCCAGAATAATTTCAAGTGTCTGTTCCCAACTCCACATCCAAGTGCCTGCTACCATTAAATCTCAACTCCCCTAATCTTGAGCATCACTAAGAAAACCCTTTCATCTCAGCCCAGGTGAACACTGACAGAAACAACTTCAACTCTAAAAGGTTCAGAATTTTTGGCGTAAGACCTACCTTAATACTAACACTTCTGTTGGCATCTCTCAAGTTAAACACGTCATCACTCAATGCAGCGTGCAAACACTAGCGGTAAATATGCCGTTCTACATTTGAAAAGAACTTTAAAACATTAAGGACTCTCTGACACTGCTGAAAGCCCTGGAATGTTATAACAAAGACAGCAACTGGATTACAATAATAAACCTTAGCTGTGCATATTATAGCAGCACACGGCGATGAATTGCTAGTTATTTAATACCAATAGTACTACGTTGTAGGTATTGAGGGAGTAATTCAGTCTAACAGTGTGTTTAAAAATTCACAATGAATTTAGATTAAGCACTATGACACACGTGCATTTTGTTGATGCTCAATAACAAATTACCAAAGCAGTACTGATCTTACATACTGCAGAGATACTCAAACCAGACCAGGTTCTAGAAGCAGAGTTGTTACTGATGGCCTAAGTTATTCTGTACAACATAATGCAGACATGCCCACATTCTTTCAGGAAGAATTTCACTAAAATATGAAATAATGCAATCAAGAATTTCAGGGTGACTAGAGCTCTCAGTGAAGAAGAACACCCCAGAAGAGAACATGCTGTGGGGATGGCTAAGGATGCTACAGTTCAGGATCTACTACGCTGGTAACTCCCAAACTAACTGCAATCACTAAATCCACAAAGTAGGATGACAACAGGAAACAAGGGATAATACTTTGTAGTGAGGTTTTCCAAGAGATTAAACTGAACTATCATCATCACAAACATTTTTTTTCACTAGAAATGCAATCAAAAAAAAAAGGGTCAAGCACTTTTAGCCTGTCTCAAAAGCTACATATGAATCCAGACATGCAGTCACTAGGACATACACATGGTATGCAGGTTCTAACTTCTTTTTAGACTCTAAAACCTCAAATGCTACTGGATTAAGAAATTTTGTTTTAAAATCAGCATTTGTGCATATTTGTCAGAGCAGAAGTAAGCAGCAAATAATATATTGCCCAAAGCCTTATTTCCAGCAGTACAATAATATTTTCCTTAAAGAACCTGCAACAAGTACCACATGGAAACCAAAAGACCCAAAACCTTGAAGCGGTATCATTTAGGCTTTTTGGATGTAAATTTCAGTGATCCACTCACAGCTGCTAGATTATGCATATTGCCTAAATCATCACTGATTTTAAAGGAATCTGGTTTTTAAAAGCCTTTTCTGTGTCATGATAGCATATTGACAGCATCATTTGGCATTCCTTTGCTTTTTAGGACATGTTTTTACTGCCTATTCTCATCATCTGTTTATTTTTGGCTTCATTTTTCTAAATACTGAAGCTGCCCTATCAGTTTCACAGGCTTATAAATGTTATACATCAAAAATTAGTTTCACTTATTAAGGCAGGAAACGGCTTTAAGAACTCTGGGATCTGTGCCTCAAAGCAAAAGCTTTATCAGCAGGTTCCAGTCACTGCTTCTTGCAAAAGAAAATGGTGCCGATTAAAAGCCCATACACCTGATTTCAAAAAGAACACCTACCCACCGAACATTTTTCACAAGGCTGCGAGGGGGGCTGCACCCCAAACAGGAGGCAGCTGTTTCACACCCACTCCCTGCCCCCAAACCCTGCAACGCTGCTCAAGAAAAAGGAAAACCATACATAAAGAGATGGCGTTGAGATAAAAGAACAATAATTCATCCAGTTATTTCTCCAGACTTGAGAAAGGGTGTACTTCAATACGGTCAGAGCATAGCTCCATGCCTGACTTCCTCACGGGCTTGTGTTGCATTTGGAAGTTAAAGGGATAAAAATAGCCACATACTCCAAAAATTAATTCACTTCTAAGTAGTATTATATAAAATGAGTTTGAAAGGGACATTCCCTTAAACTGCAAAGAAAAGGAAAGTAGTGATTGAATCGACAGTATATAATATGAAAGCAGTTGCACTTGTATACAAAACTGATTTTTTTAATCAACCTCTTCCTCCATCGGATCCTTCCCTATAGTTCTTCACTGAACCAGAATTAGTCACTGCTACAATTATTTATTTAGAATAAAAAACATTTCAAAAGACCTATTAAAACAACCAAAACACCAGCTTCTTAAAAATCACAAAGAAAAAAATCTTGCAGTGGGTTCTGCAGCACATCTTTACAATGGCAGAGAACCCCAGTGAATTCACATGGCTTCTGCCTCGACAGAACTCCTCATGAGATCAAGCCAGAGTCATCTGAGTTTTCCTTCTTTCAACATACTATTTATTCAGATAAACCCACTTAACCAAAACCAAGTCAAGGCTGTGAATACTAATAATGTTTCAAGCATTTTGTTTTCAGAATTACAACATGCTAATATTTGAAAGTCAACAATTTGGAGCTAATGTTCCACAAATAATAATACATTGCTGTAGCACCTGGGACACGCTACATGCTGTACAATCCCATGACTGCTGAAATCAGATTACAGCTTATCATAAATATTACAAAACCTTAAAACTTCTTACATTAATTTGTTTTTATAGTCAAACAATTTGCACTAGAACCTCAGTATGTTTTATTGATTATGATACTCTAACCACTCTAGAGTAGATGGGATAATGACATTTGTGAAGGAGAATAGCAAGTACATGCTGTACCCGTGGAAGGCAATATATAACATAACAGCATCCCTGTGAGGAGCTGGTCAGGCTCCAAGAGAACAAAGGCACACATTCCCATCACTGTCAATAGCTGTTACCTTTGCAGATTGAAGTTCTGCAACCACCAGTGAAAAGACAGGTAAGAGCACAGTCCTTAGAACCTGTTCTGAGTAACTAAATGTAGGAGTTGACTTACTGTATAAGAACACGCACTGAAGAACAGTTAGTTTGACCTAACCTTATTTACAGAGCCTTAAGAACTATATTTCCTATTTCAAGAGCTACCTGTTTTTAAAGCCATCACAATATTGTATTATATTACATGAAAGGGATTTAAATCTGCAATTCTGCATTAAAGCTTAGCTTGAAACCCTGTACTTTGGAAACATTTTAAATATTTGTATGAGAATGACAAGTATTCAGAATTTGTCCATCTTAATGCTTATCTAATACCTTTGAATTTTGCTAGTATATACAGTGGACAGGTAACTCCAATTAACTCTATGAAGACTGAGGACACAACACAGACAAATGAAAGCAAAAACAATTTCTAAAATAAACTTGGAATATTTACAATTTCAATTATGTAAATCAGGTGACTTAAGAAATGACAGCTTCTCTACTCACCTCAAACAGTACTTATTTTTTCTGAAGCGTCTTTAAAACTATCCCAACTATCTTTTGATGCTGATTTTCTTCCTTTGCATTTTCTCCCCTGCACCCAAATAACAATGGGCACAACAGCCTTCATGGATTTCAATTACGTACTTCAGCTGCTACCACCTCCCATACGTGCACCAATTTAACTACTTCTTATATAAATCTGCAATCTGGTAGATTCCTCCTCAGCTTCAGTACTCACTCAGCACTACATACGTTTTTAAAGAGTCCACTTTTTCTAGCAAAGAGCAGTACAGCCTTCATAAAATTACTCAGATATAACAAGAAGACAATATCTTGAAAAATGGAGTTTCTCTCACCTGTTTTCTTTTTTGTTAAGATATGCATTTATACTCTAAAAACAATGGCAAGGAGAAAGAAATCCCACATCCATTCATTCTATAAGCATCATTCTAAGACACTATGTTTGACATCCATCTACTCCCATTCTTCTTCAGAATTCTTCCACCCATCAACATGAATACACAGCAGAAAAAAAAAAAAAGCACTGACACACAAGTTTGGGTGTATCCGTCTCTATTTGGGCATGTATAGCTCTAAACTTGCTAAATCTGTTTCTTCAGGCCTCCCAAGCTTATGGAGGCATGAATGCAAAGAAAAATCTGAGGCACAGAGAACTTACAGGAAGGGAACATCTTACTCCTGTTTTCTTAGTTTGCAACATGCAGAAAAATCAACAACAGCTCAATATAGAGGTCTCACTACTCATGGAGTCAGCAGGAAGGCTTTAAAGCCGGGTTAGTTAGGATCATTCATGGCTGTATTTTCAATTCTTATCCAGCTGTCCAAGCATTACTAGATCAGCAGCAAAACCCTTCAATCTCTGATAGATATCTGCTAAGGAAACAGGAAAGATGCCCCAAACAATCTTCAATGTTGTTTTAGTTCAGACACTTTTTGTACAGATGTACAAAACTAAATGTTTCGCAAGATCTTTTGTGAATATCCCACTTACCTCGCGAGTGGCTAATCTATCACTCAGCTCCTCAGCCTTATCAATGTCACCTTCAGCCACACACTTCTCTATGCTAAGTTCAAGGCCAGACTAGAAAAAGAAAAGTAAGTATCTTTAGGACAAAAAGAAATGGCATGTTTTAAAGAAGCATCTCCTTTCATAAAATTCCTTATTTTAAGACAGTGCATAAACCTGTAATTTCTATGTAACACAAATCACTTTGTCTATGTATTGTAATGGAGAGTATAATTAAGAATTCACTGAAAGGCTGCCTGAGCACAAATCATTGCATTAGTTCCACCTTATGTGCAGGATAATACTGTAGGTTAAAAAAATTACACGGACTAGTTTATGCCTGTCACAATAAAATTTCATCTGAAGATCTGGCTTATCTCTTCCATCCCTGGAGCTTTCTAAACAAAATGTGAAATATATGTGTCAGGTAACATGAAGAATGGCAATTACCACTGTATCGTTACAGTTCTAAGATCTTATCTTTATCCAAAAACTGAGTTCTGGCACGGTGCCACTCCACTGTGCTAATAAATTATAAATTCTAGCAGTCCCATGGAGAACAATGAAAACGCTTCAGAGTTTAACATCTGAAAATAAGAAAATAACTTTTACGATCAATGCAACTTGTAACAACAGCATTTACAAATAATGTAAAAAAAAAAAAGTAAATAGTCACTGGAAGTTCTAGCTGGAAACTTCTGAAGGACTACAGAAGGGTAGTACAGGCAATGGGCACTGACTTCAGATTTTCACATGAAAACTCACTCAAAAAGCGAGAATTTACAGCCTCACTAGTTTTAAATATTAGTGATGTTAAAGGATACATGACAGCTTCATAATATTTTTTTAAAAGTATAACGAAAAAAGTAAACAGAATTCTTGAGAAACAGTGGAAGACAGTGACAGCCAATTCTGGCACAAGTGTGTTTTGAAATTAACATAACACATATTGCACTAGGGACAAAGTCTCTGAACTTACACAGAGAGAATCTGCATTTGTTTCTCTCTGGGCCTCATTCTGGAGGTATCCTAAGCAATTTAACAGCTAAATATTCACCAGAAGTAAGAACTCGGACAGAAGCCAACAATGTCTCAGGACTTGCATGCAGAAATTTATTTTAGGCAAATGAAAAATACCAAGTTTCTCATGAAGACAGCTAACTGAACATTTGATGTCATAGAACTCACACAGGCCTTTACTAAAACAGCTACAGAACAAACAGTGCTACAAGGAACTCACAATATAATGAGTTTCTTAACACACCCATCACTTTGTACCAGTTATTTCAAATATTATTACACAAGTATGTGTAATATTTCAATATTACACAACCGTATTTATGAACAGAATGTGTTACGAGTTCAATAAAATAGGATGGTAGGTTTTGGCCCTCAATTCCTGTAGCCACCAGTGTCAGCTAAAGGACTTATGTGACATATTTTAGAGTTAAAATACAACTAATAAAAAAAAAAACAAACAACCCAAGAAGAGAAGAAAAAGTAAAACACCACCTATGAAATGTTCTCATGGTAGCAGAGAACAAAACCAGACAGGAAACAGGTGTGGATACTGTCTCGAAAGGAAGCACAGCAACCTTTCAATCCAAGTACAATTCATGTGACATCTAAAAAAGAAATTAAGATGTGCGCAAAATCATCCTTCACAGTGACTTGATCATTTCTTACTTTCAAATAGTCTTCAGTTTTATTCCTATCTCACTTAAGGCTGGGTTCTTTTATTGCCAAGTACAAGCTGACGTTGCTTTTGTATCAACAGTCACCTTTTGTGGAGCCCTGCTATCCACAGGTGATTCAAATCTGTCATTGATTCCAAAGTATTGTGTAAGTTCTTTCCATTTATCTTCATATGCCAACTGTTGACTACTAAAAACAAGCAAACAAACGGAAGCCATTAATACAAGCAGTTCCCTTTCCACAACTTGTAACATTCCTTTTAGCACTACAAAAAATTCTTCCATTTGGCACACATGCTCTTTTCACTCACTCACAGTTTTTAATGGAAGTGAAATTAATTAGTCCATCCCCTCTCTAAGTGTAATTCCACAATCTTGAAAGCGAACTCACAGAAACATAGAAGCATTTAGGTTGGAAAAGACTTTCAAAATAATGAAGTCCAACTGTAAATGTAACACTGCCAAGGTGGAAAAAGAGGAAGAGAAGCAGGCTCAACATCAGCTTTTATGGTATTACATGCAAAACATCACTACTAATAACATTAATTCTATTTTAAGTTACATTAAATAATACATTTGTGTGGATTTTTAAAATCAAGCAGTGAACTCCATCAAGGAATCACTGGTATTAAATTCAGCCTGCCCAACACAGACACTGAACAACTTCAGCAGATATTTTTCATGACATTTAAAGCCAGGCTTTGGCCATCCACATGGTCAAGCTTTTTACAAGTTTTGGCCAGTATTAAAAACAGACCTCAAATAATCACATTGACCTGGTTATACCTCTTAGTCACTTCATCGTTCTTTTTCTGTTTTTCTAGGAGGAAAGAAGAAAAAAAAAATAAATCCAACATTACACAATAATACCCTACAGCTTCCAGAACTCTAGTTGGTCATTTCCTTTGAAAGATTGACACATGACAATTTTTACCCAACGATCATGTGGATTTAAACCATACAGCTGTAAGCCTTTTCACATGAAAAAACTCCTACAATATCTGTGAAGAAGTTTAAACTGGAGTACACAAAGCACATTCTATAGAATTACTGAAATGCACTTCAGTAATGGTATTAACTGATCAAGTTCACCTCCTTTTCAAAGGGAGGACAGATGTATTATTTAAAGTTTAAGTAGCAGTTCACAACCTGGTCCTACAAACAACATATACAACTGGAAAAATAATATCACATGTAACAGCTAGAATACATATGCTCAGATATACAAATCCTGGTAAAAAATAAAAAAAAAAATAAAAAATCAAACTGAAACAAACAAGACAACCTACACCAAAAAAAAAAACCCAACACAGAACAAAACCAAACTCTCCCCCCACCCATCCCACTCCCACTTCCAATGTAATTGAAACTAATTCCATTTTGAGAAAATAAGTTCTGTAACTACATACAACACCTTTTCTGTGACGCTTTCTTTTCCGCCTTTTATTGTCCAGATTTGCTTGGGTTTTCATTTCACGGTTTTTCTTCTGGAGCTCCAAAAATTTCTGTAAGATTAAGAAAAGGCAAATCAGTATTTATTTTTTTTCATTTAAAAAAAAAAATGCGTAACATGCTGAGAAACATTGTCCCAATATCTTACTTAGCCACAACATCTTGTTATATCTATGACATTAAAATTTATGAATTAAGAACATCCAACTCTGATGGCATTAAACTGTAACTGGCTCTAATCTTTCACACCTCTCTGACTTTCTGCCCTCAAATCCCAGAACTATTCAAACCCAACAGTTTTCTCATGGGATGTGCCACTGGACATGGTTATTACTGGTTGTGTGCTCCTGAGGTATTCAGTGTATCATTATTGCAAGGCTGGTTGTTTGTAATCCAAGTAGTTCTGACAGCACAGTCCTCCCACAGCAGGTTACCTACATGGACTGACGGATGGAGGAAAATAACTAGCTTTTAGCAATTCTTATTTTGATTCAAAAGCCTAAAACACAAAGATTGCATTGTTTGTATTAATTTTTTTTTGTCCCTACAAGCAAGAGGAAAATCAAGAGGTTATTAGCACCTACAAGCCTGAATGCCTGCAAGTAAGCCCTACAGAAAGCAGAAGAGTACACCTCTACTTTGCAGATAAGGGTCACCAGAATACTGATATATTTAGCTGTAAACCCTTGCTAACACAGAAAGAAAGAAACTCGCAGCCCCAAAATTACCAGGAACCACAAGTCTTTATGCAACTACAGCTACCCAAACATCTCCCTGCTGTGCTTTCAATCACCACTGAACTAGGGGGAAGAAAAAGTTACATTCACCTTCTGTCTAAATCCCTGTTCACCCTGCTTGAAACAATCAAAGGTATACTACAATGACTGCACTTTGATTGTATTTTACTTAATTTCAGATTTATATATTGAATATTCAACGTCAAGTTATTTAAATTTAAAAATTAGCCATTCTACTTTGAGAATGTTGCATTTATGCCCTGGGCATTTGGAGACCTGTAACGATACCCACATTCCAAATATTTAAAGACACTCCAGAAGGGCACGTTTGAGCTTCATTTTCTCCACCTGTTGCTGGTATCGCAGTGGGCTCACAGATGGCACTGCTTTCGGGTTCATTCTCCTGGATTTCAGAAAGCTCCCCCCTTTCACTATCTTCTTTTGCATCTTCCTTTGAAAATGAACTATGCAATTCCTCTCCATCATCAGAACTTAAGTCAACATCACTTTCATTCAGTCCTGGAGGTAAAAGTCCACTCCACATTTTCCAGTTTAAAAAAGTCCAAACCACTTCCAAGTCATTGCAAGGACACCAGAGTTACACCAGCTGACCCATTCCGAGATAAAAACATAACCAGTCTGCAGAAGAGAGAAACAGAAAAACACATCATCAGAAATATTTTAGTTTCCCTTGAGAAAAGTAAATAATATTAGATGCTTTAAGACAAGCACGTTAAAATGTTTCTAATACCTACTATTTCAGAGAGAAGTAGAGGACTTAAGTGCATTAACTCCTTTTTTTTTTTAAATTATACTCTATTACTTGAGGTTTTGCCACTTTCCATTCGTTCACCGCTGCTCTCCGTTTAATAGCGATACGGCAGCGAACGCCTCCACCTCCTCCCAGGGGCAGCACGTCCACCCCTTCCCGGCCATCGCTTCCCGGAGCAGCGCAACCGCCTCTCCCGGCCGCCCCCCAGGCACGGTCGACCTCCGCCAGCCCCCGGGGACGGGAAGCAGCGCCCGCCCGGGGGAGGCGTTAGGCCGGCGAGGCGAGGGCAGTCGGCTCCAGAGGAAGCAGAAACAACGCTCCGGACCAGGGCGGGGGCCGACAACCGGCACGACCCCGTCCTCCCATCCCCCGGTCTCTCCAGCCCCGCAAGCAGCCCCCAACACTCCCTCCACCTCCCCTCACCACAACCCCAGCGCCGGCGTTTCCCCCCCACCCCTGTTTACCTGGCCGCCATCTTGGCACCGCCGGAACATCCCGCCCGCCGATTGGCCGCTGCCCCGCAGCCAATCAACGGGCACTTTGCTGCTTTGGGCCCTGCCTCCGTGGGTCTTCGCGGTCAACTAGGTCAGGGCTGCGGGAGGTGGCGGGTGTCAGTGGGGAGGTTTGTGTCGGGGTCCTGGCTGAAGAGGTGTTTTCCGGGCAGAGGGTTCTCACCCTGGAGGCGGTGGTGACATAGGCCCCCTCCCCTGAGGCCTGTCTGGGGGAACAGAGCAACCTCCTTGCGGCCAGGAGGGCTCCAGGAAGGTCTGACGGCCGAACCTGTGCAAGTACGTGTTTTTGTCAAGAATTAGCAGTGGTGCTTTGGGAGAAGGGCTAATGACAAGTTTTACAGCAGTCCTAGTTGCCATAAAGGGCTATGGTATCTATTCCAAAAGTAAACCTTGTAATTTATGTGCTGCCGAAGTGTTTATGGTGGGACAGAATGACTGGGGTCAGCAACCTTACTCTTCAAGAATGGAATAGTCCTTTCATGTTCCTTCTAGTGTCTTGATTCACATGGTGAAAAGAAAACCTCAAAATGACTAGTCCCAGATCTTGCAGGGTTGGTTGTTGTGTATTGTCTTTCAGCATCAGGGCTTGCATTTTCCTTAAACTGCTCCAAGAATGTGCAAAAGCTCTTTGAAGCCTGTTGGGAGTTCTGAGCCAAAAAGCATTGTGCTTGGTGCTTCAAAGGTGAACAGTGAGTCAGTGCAGAGCATTCAATAAAGGTCTTGTTTATTTGGAAGATTCTCTTTAACACCTTCTTGTTCTTTCAGCTTTCAGAGGTGAGATAGGTGAAACCAGTATTTAGGAACAGCCTGAATATGATTCAGCAACAATGTCCTGCAGCTAAGAAGCAACAGAAAGGGAAGCAAAGGGAAACTGCAAAAAAAAAAGAGAGGAAGAGATAAGGCTGGCATCACTAGCACTGAAATGTGTCTAAAATATAGGAAGTTTCATGATTGAAACAGTTTGTAAGAAGATGCATTTTTAAATGACAATTTGACAGGTGGAAACCTGAATCTCAGTGTCAAGACGTCTGAGAATGGAGTTGCTGACACCAAATCCGGACCAAACCCCGTTGTGGACAAACAGTTAAGCTATGAGTGGAATGAGAAAGGGGCAAGGGTTTAAGTGTTACAAAGATGAAGAATAGGTAATATGCCTTTGACTAGGGATTTCATGGTGGATCACAGCTTCTGGGATTGGCTGTGCATGGAAGGAAAAAAAAGTCACCTTTCTCATGGACATTAAGCAGATCTTCAGATTCGTTTCCTTTTTTTGCCATAATTTTACATCCTTAGATTAATTTCTAAAATCAATTAATTCCGTAAGTAATCACTTTTTCATGAACTACATGTAAATTTCACACTCAGCTTGCTAACTAGTTTTTCCTCTCATCTGGGAAATCAATTTTTAAGAGATTTATTTTATTTACATTTAATAATTGATTGTATTTGGTATACAGATAAGTGGTAATTGATAAATGTATTGATACTGGTTATTCATTGCTGTTTATTCTAGCAAAATGTTAGACCATTAGGCTGCATGATACTTGCCTAATATGAGCTAATCGGAGAACACTCCAAAAATTGAAAGATGTGTGACATCTTTATGTAAATGTATACGTTTGGTAGGGATACATTTTCAGAAGACAGGTTTAATTTCATGACACAATTTGTATCCAAACATTGTGCTCCTTATTTAGTATCCACAAGCCAATTTGTGGCACAAATTGACACTGGTAGTGCACACAAATGAAGTACTCAAATATTCACCTGCATTTCATTTTACAATTGCAACTTTATTGTTCTTGTAATTTAAAAAGCCAAATTTCAGGATAATCTCCAGTTTTCCCACAGCAAATTTTGTCTTCTCACAGGTTCTTCCATGAGAAAAAGGAGTGGAAAGTGCTCCTCTCTGGCTTTCAGTGATCCAGAGCATTTGTATTCAGAAGGATTGCTGAAGCTATAAAAGAAATTGCTGGTTACTTAACAGAATTTGGAACTTACTGGGTTTTTTTTGTTGGAACAATGTGTAGAATCTTTTTATCTGGGGAAGAAAGGGGAAAGCAGCATCCCCCCGTGACCAGCACTGCTGCCCCTGCATCAAGTTTGTGAGGGCTGTTGTTGCGTCCAAAACTTGATTCAAATTCTTCTCATGCCAATTTTCTGCTCCCCATTGAGCAAATATTCGAATAATCTGATTTATTTCCTTTTGATCAACTGATCTAACTTCTTTTCTCACTTGAATTCCTCTCCTGGAGACCTGCCAAACAATGGCTCTTGTGAATGAAAAGTCATGCCTATGAGATTCCCATGGAACCTCAAACTAGTGCAACACAGCAATTACAGGTTAGATATTTTTGATGCTATTATTAAAAACCACTTGAACTTTAGAAGGAAGGCCTACTGCAATTAGATGTAACAGGAAGTTTAATTTGAAACTTTCAAGATCTCTATGAATTTTCAAGTTCTAGGTGATTGTATCGCTGTTCCCTACCTTTACCTTTACCTTCCACTGTTTGGTATTTACAAAGTCCCAGTTGTTAAAGTCCCAGTTGTTATAGTCCACTTTGTCAGATGTATTGTCAGGTGACAATAGGAATATGGGCTCCTGCTACACTACACTAATCTCTGTAGAGCAAAACACATGGTCTGCTCAGGAATTGAAAACAGTGTCTCTGGGGGTTGTTTTTTCTATTGTTAGTGCAGAGTAACCAAGTATTAGAGTACAGCACTTTGGTACTTCTAGTATATGTGGTCTTGAGGTAGTCTTAAATCAGTTTGCTTGAGAAGAGGATATCCTGTATTTGGGTAACCAGTCTGTGCTTCTGGTGCCATTTGTACTGCTAGTGCTGTTTAGGATGGGCTCCACACCGCAGCTGCATTTGGCAGCGTGCGCTGTATCAAGGCTGAACAGAGCACTTTTTCCACACCTTTCCTCATTCTCATGTAGCAGCACCGAAAGAGAGCAGGCTGCTAGAACCTGGGTAAAAAGTATTGATAGAGATCTGCAAAACTCAGCATTGCTCGGGCTCTTTTTGAAATGGTCTCTTGATGAGTACTTCTTCTGTAACAGAGGTGGTCAAATTTGTCAAATACCAGAAAAGATAATGCTCGTGTACATGCCCGGTCCCCATGGCAGGTTCTCATGGGGGAATTCTCTTCTTCAAGCTGGCTAGAGGTTAGATTGTTGGGCTTCAGGACACGGTGGAGGCCTGAACCGTTTCCTTAGACATCTGATTGAAGTTGAATTTAGCTAATCGTAAGCATGCTTATTTCCACAAAACATACACAGTTTTTAGTGCAGGAATCGAACATGCTACAACACAAATGATGCATTATTAGCTGCTTCTTGGTTTTTGGCAGTAATTGAGGACATCAGAAACTTTTTCTCAAACATGGAATATGCTACACTTTGTCTTTTTGAGACAGTGTTTCGAAAAAATGTCAAAATGATCGAGAACTAAATTGTTTAAACATAATAAGAAGGCCTTATTGTATTAGCTGATTACAGTCATTGTGTTAGTATACTATCTACCTTGTATTCGTTTTTGCTAACATAATGAGAAATTTTTCTAGCATTATTATATTTTAATACAATAAAATAATGTTGGAAAGGAAAATTAATATGATTTTAAAGAAAGATGTAAAGACAATGAAATAACCTGTTTTTTTCCTAAACTTTTAATTTGTTGCTACCTTAAAAAATACCTTTTATTAATCCCTTAAAATAATTATATTCAAATGAGCATTTAAAGTCAGTTAAAAGGATTACAGAGGGTTTTTTTCCCACGTACTGTGCCATATAAGAACCAAATTAATTCTTGCTAAACAAACATTACAAGAACCATCATAGAGACAATTAATGGAAATCTCCAAAGAACATTATCTAAGACCGTACATTAAAGTATATTAGTAAATATTCTATAGTATATATTGTAGCTAGTAATGATGTTTTGTAATTTGAGCTCCCTTTACCTCATGCAAAATAAGACTTTAATCCATGCAGGGCCCTGATCAAAAGCCCGTTGGTCGGTGGAAGCATTTCCATTGGCTTCATTTAGGTTGGGCGTAGGACAGGGGTGTGCAGCAGAGAGCGCAGGGCTCTTACAGCGCCAGCACAGCTTGGCTGCATGTGCGTCCGGTCGGTTTATATAGCAGGGACTGTTCTCTGTCAATTGACCTCAGGACCTCTTGTCTCCTCATCCCCATGTTCTCTGGGGCAGTAGGCAGGGATGTAACTACTAATAGCATTCTGAAGAAAAATGAGGTTGAGTTTGATCTGCTATGTACAGTTGGGAAGCTTTGCTATGTGCTTCCTTCTTACTCCTTGGGCTGCTGCTGGCCAAGAAGAGCTCCACGGTCAGTACAGGCTCCTTGTTGTGCAGCACCAGCCAGAGCAGGTCTGCTCAGATCCTTCTAAATTTGCCTGTTTGACAGCACTACATAACTGAGCAATGTAGGATCAAACCCTGAGCTTCTACTAAGATTGTCATACCATCGTTTACTATGTCCTTGTTCCTCTGAGGTTTGTGTTTTGATGAAAGTTCTGGCTATAGAAGCAGAAATAAACGTCCATGGTTTTAAGCAGCAGCAGCAGCACATGAGCAAGTTGCTTTGTCTACTGTTTTGTGTTTTTTTAAAAAGCGTCTCTAAAGTATTAGCACACAGTTAGTATTCACGGAGGAGGTAAGACCTTTTGTTCAAAATTCCTGATCGAAACTTGAAAGATCTGCACTCAGTTATCATTCTTACCACAGGCTTCCTGTGTAGGATGCATCATATATTTTCAACTTTAGTACATCACAGGTAGAAAGAGTTTTCATCATCCAATGGGTTTGGATCCCGTTGGGACTGTTGAGGGCATTGACAGACACTGGCCAGGGCTGCATGAGAAGGAGAATGCTGTCAGGCCAGCATTCAAAAGGTCAGCCTTCATAACGTGTGTTCCCTTCCCTTCTGTGAGGGATATCTGATCAAATTATTAAACCACCACAGCTCTCAGTCCTGCACTTTGTGTGGATTAATTCTGATTGTGACTGCTGAATAGTATGACAGTTTAGGAACTGATTCAAAACCAGATCCAATTTTGCTTTAAGAGTGGCGATGCTGCGGGTGTGGATAGGGAAGAGGGGAGCGAGCATAAACAGGTAAAGAAGTTTCAGCCAACTCATTTTAAATTGCCGCTGAAGGCAGGTCTGTGACAGCTTTTAGATATTATGTCAAGCCAATGAACAAATAACAGTTAGACTAATTAATCTTGTGGGGTAGATCTGCAAAAAAAGAAGTGTAAGTCCTTAAAGGTGCCGATGTTCTGGGTTCTTAGAATAAGGTTTTGCAGAAGGCAAAAGCATAACCGAGCTGTTGGAGATGTACTAATAGCAGTCTTAACCTAACTTGTTTGGGTAGCAGCAACGAGACTATGACGTTCTCTTCTCGTTAAGTGCAGAGCATTTATTTGGCCACTTGAGACCTGATGACTCTTGTTGCTTGCTCGTCTGACCCTCTGTGTTGGTACAACTACGTTTACTACCTCAAGTACAGGATGCGTTTTATGGGACCTGCAGCCATATTAATCTCTGCAATGTGGACATCACCCCTGTCTGAGGACAAATTGCAGTGATCCAAATGCATCAATCCCCATTTTGTTGTAATGAACAGTCCATGTGCTGGTTTGGGATCTTGGCTACGTTTCCTCTGCTCTGGCAATAGAAAAGAAATGCCCTTCTGCCATATCTCTAAATGAAATACCATCTGACCGTTTTTACACAAGAAGAGACAGAAAGCAATTTTCATAACCTCTCGGAGAGTTTTTCTTTGTGTATTAATTGGCATCATTTAAAAGCACAGTAGTGAACCTTCCAGCTAGGAGTTCCTTCATGTGGCACTCAGATACAGAGCTAGGGCAAGGCACTTAACCTCGCCTTGCTTTAGTTTGTGAAACAAACAACACTATTTCAAGTACTTTTCAAGGATATTAGATAAAATTAATTAGTTTAGTATTTGTACTGCAATAAAGGTCTATGTAGTGTGAAAGTCTTATAAGAATCTCGATCTTTTTAGTCTTATTTTGTGTTGATTTAACTTTGAAGGGCTAGTTTGGATACTCTATACTGTACTTGTAACGTGCTATTTTTTCATCTATATAAATACCAGCTGATGTTTCAAGCTACTGTAATGAACCTATTTAGTCTCAATGTATACCAATGCCCTCTACTGGTTTGAAACACAATTGCTCAGCAGAGGGTATTGCTGTTATCCTTTACTGAGGAAACAGTAATATTTAAATTGTTTCCCTTGTGGTAGAGTTTTGGTTGTGTGTCCAGGCTGTCGGTGAAGTGCGAGTAGCTGCGCCATGGCCAAGCCGGTATCTGGGTGACTGTGGTCGGGCTACGCTTCTAATACTCTGCCAGCTTTTTTTGTTGCCTTCTGTGTGGTTTTGTACCACTGGATTTGCTGTCCTTGCCGTGAATGACAGGCTCGTAGGTAGCTGTCTTGAGAGGGAAGAAGACGCTTACCTGAGACTCGTTCAGTGCAAAGCTGCTGTGTAGATGTTCTGTCAACACAACGGCCACCTCTCTCCCTCAGGAGCCTCTCGGCTCTTCAGCCTGGTCCAGGGCCTACCTTGGAAGGCGAGGGGCAGTTGTGTTGTCAAGCGGTGGTATAAATAACCCTTGAGGCACAGGAGCTGCAGAGGTAATGAAGTGCCTTGAGGAAAAAAGTCTTAACTATCAAGGGATGGATCCAGTCCCCCCTGCCACAAACCAGAGGTCACGTGGCTGAGGAATGTGTATCCAAAGATAATGCTACCTTCAGAGAACTCTACTTACAGGTAAGTAACTCTTCTTTAAAGGAGGTATCTTTGTGTGGCAGACTGTTTATGGGAGCAATTTGAATTGAACTTTAAATGAAAAAGGCATATCTCTGTAAGTGGTAATAATTTTAGTCATCTCGCTGTGGCTAGGGGTTGTGGAATTCATTAGCACAGATTAACATATAAAGTGGGTGAGATATCTAATAGCAAACGTAGAGGTTTAGGGACCTTAATTCATCACTGAATGAACAGCGTGTACAGTATTAGGGACTATGAAATTTTTAATTTACACAAAGTGTCCAAGAATATAGGGAATAAATTTAAACCCAAAACAGATAATGGAGCTGTGCCCTGCCTAGCTGGCAAGTTGAATTGTTTTTACACTGAGTGAAGAAAGCTAATTATCCCAAGCACAAGGAGACTGCTAAAAATAATAAGATTATAAAGAATAATTTGCTGATATAATTACAACAAAATTGGGTACACACAATCGTCAGATACATGTATTGCTTGACCTGGGCGAGAAAGTGAAATAAATCCTTCCTCTATAGCCTTCGTAAATTTGTTTTTATCATCTCCAAGTGGTGTTTGCACAGGCAGCACAATTTGCATGTGTAATGTGGCTGTACAAATTGACAACAAGTAAATTATTCAAGGAAATAGGCTGGTCGTGGGTCTGAACTATCTCGCAAAGCCTATTCATTTTGAAGAATCACTGAGACGTGAAGCTCATACATCAACCATTTTCTGACAATCCTCAGACTTATTGTCTCCTAAAATGTCATTATGGCTATTATTTATGAAGCTAATTCATTTATTAATATATATTTAACTCTGACTTGTCATGCACCTTAGCAGGCATTCTGTGCACTGCATATTTTTGAATAGATGAAAGAGTTTTGCATGCTTTAATGATTACTGTAAGCTGCTATAGATTTATAGAATGCAGCTTTATTATCTACTTGCATTAATACCTTTTTGTAACTTTTTTTTTCCTTAAGGCCATCAAATATAAATGGCAAATGACATATCTGAAAGATTGTATAAAAGGAGATTTCCTCAGAGTTTGTTGAATTTTAGAACAAAATGAGGTAGCTAACTGTTAAGGCCTATTTAATTTTTAAGATGTATAACAATTATGCTGATTTTGTGTGTAAATGCTAAAAATACAGGATGAAAGGTACAAATTGAGATGTTTATTATAATTTTCTCTTTGAGGACAAGTGACCATCTTTTGATTATACCGACAGGGGGAGTACCGTTTAGAGGGAGGGGAAACGTAGCAGATGGAAATGGATCTATCCTGCTGTAGTATACATAGAATATAGATAATTTCTCTCATATAGAACGGTCCTTAGGAAATGAACAGCACAGAGAGTATAGATAATGAGGTTGCCTATGGTTCATGGATTTCTTCATCTTGATTTACTTATCTTTAGGGCATATTGAAAGACACAGGGATCGCAGTAACCCTTCTCTGACATCTGCAGAGTGCCAGGAAATTAAAAATTGCAATCTACTGTAAGAAACATATTTGGGGTAGTTCTAAATTTTATTACACACATAGAATTCAGATTAAACTTGTAATTATAATAACAAATTGGCTAATTTAAATGCATAGTTACTATGATTATATGGTCATTTTGACTATTTGTGAGGGCCCATGATCACAATTTGAGGCTACTGGCCAGTAGCCTAAGAACTGATTTGGAAGTTCTGAGCTCCTGCTTGTGGTATTGGTACCACCCACAGATCTGATCAGTCGTTTGGTCTTGCTGCCTTTAGTGTTCACATCTGTAGGACGGGGATAAAAAGTGTGACTTGCCTGCTGGTGGCACAAAAGGAATAAGCTGTTGGGGTAAAGGGACTCTCTGGTCAGAGTGGTTCTTTAGTATTAAAGTTAGGAATTGTCTATTTCCACCTACTCCCAGGTAGTAAAACCTATGTGATTATGTTATACCGTGGAATGGACATCATATAAATAAGGAGGTATTTCATACTGTATCTTTACCTTAAAATCTTGCGCAGCTGTGTTCTACATGATCAAAGCTGTTTCACCTTAAGCAGAAGGAGAACACGAGAGTCTTCGTGTTCAGAAGTCTTTACAAAACAAAGAGTTACCAACTCCTTGAGTAGCATGAAGGTTTTTTGAAGCTAATGTTATAATGGTAAATACTATAGATAGTATTATTGGAAAGCTCACTTAATACTTTGAATTCTTCAAATTTTAGAGTGTTAATACCAACACAAAAAGATAATGTAGGAGCAAACTCAAGTGACAGAAATAAAGGCACTCTGAGAAACCAACTCAATCCGGACAAGACCAAAGAAACTAAACATGAGGTTCTGAGGATGTGTAGTGAATAACTAAAGCTTTTTTTTGTGTCTGAAAATCAGTAAGAATAATAACATTTTTGGTTTGGAAATAGAACCTTAGGTTTCAAAAAGCATGCTGTCAATTTTGGTACTTGCAATTTCAGGTGCCTGCCTTGAGACAATGTAGAAGGTAGACCCAGACTTGCAGTATATATATATATACATTTATATATATATATATTTAACTGAGCCTAGTAGAGTGTTTTAAATTTACCCCGTAGTTACTCAGAATGTTTTAAAATTGATGAAATACATTATTGAACTCATGTAGCTTAACTTTAAATGTTTTGCCACTTGAAAAACTTTATAGTATAATTACTGGTTGGTGTTTTGTATTTACGAAGAACAATGGTGTTTGCGGTCAGACTTTCAGTCATTCAATAATCAACACCTTCATAATTGTTCAATTTGCTGGCCAGTTTCAACTAAGAGAGGTAGATAGGAAAACTCCCTGCAGGTTTGTTGACAGTAGCCAGTTAAAGATAGAGACTGAAATTAACACTGCCACTGGGTTATTGTGGGAAATACTGATTTCTAGCCTATTTTATGCTAGTTCATAATTAACAAGAGTAGGTAATCTCAAAATGACGTTAAAGAAGAAAATTCATCGAGTGTTATATCTGAACACGTTTAGAGACTGTTTTTGCAAACAGAATTTGGAGGAGGGTTTGACTGAATTGTTTAAAAAAAGCATTTATTATCCTCATCCAACAAGCGATGACAGACTTCTGCAAAGGTACAGTGTGGCACATCAAATTCGAGTTCATGCCATCACTGTGTACAGTAGTGGAGCTACTTTTTTCTTTTCCAGAGATCAAAATTATACCTGCTACATAAGATATTAATTCATCTTTATTCAGTAACCTGTAAAATTCAGAGTGTAGAGAGGGTGCAAATCTGCTTGATAGTTCTGGACAAAATTTTTCAGCTGTGATTTTCTGAGTGGCTCAGCTGTAGAGCCGCAGAATGATGTGTGAGGAAAGTGCCCCATCAGACTGCCTGTGCAGCTCTTGCTGCTGCTCCTGATGACACTAATCCATATTCCACTTCTGAGTTGGCTGCTTCTCAGGGAAATGCTGCTGCTTCAACATCTTTTACTGCTGATCCTGCTTTACATTTTTGGAACAACCCAGGAATTCTCATATCCTCCTTTATAAGCAGGAAAAGTAAACACGATTTACTGTTTCGTACAGCAAAATTCATGAACCATAAAATCATTCTGTATTCTAGCTGTAATGCCTTCTGCTGTGTTTAAGAGTGGTTGAGTAGCCTGTGATGGTCTTTGTTGGGCTACCATTGTGTCAGACTGTATGGATACCATAAGTAACCAGCTTGAGATTCTCCCAATGTGCTGGTTCTCTGTAGCTACAATAGTCAATTCTAAATACTGTTCTAAATAAAAAGTCAATTCATTTTACTGTCGGCAGTATGTCAGGTGATACCCAGACTGCCTGTAGCCAGCTGCCTGATAATCCCTTGAAAGCTAAAATCAGAAAGGATGTCGTGTGAGCAGCTTCTAGATGCTATAGTTGCTGCAAGCAGCCTACCTACCCCTACCCCAGAACCTGCTTTCTTTTTAAATACATCAAATGCGTATTTTGGAGAAGTAGGTTTGAACTCTCATAGAAAAAAAAAACAACAGCAAAACCCACAAAAACCACAACCCAGGCTTCTTTGTTGGGTAGCACCCTTCATTCTGATGCAGTCACCCATTGTCATCCATTATGCAGCTAAAGGACGCTGACTGTCAAGATACCTTGGGAATGCAATAATAAGAGCTGCGTTGCAAACCCCAGTGCTTAATCCTCATCAGGCTCCAGATTCAGTGATTCTATTTGCCCTATGGACAGATAACCGATTCTTCACTTGTTTTTTAAACATTTAGATAGTATTGCCAAGTGTGGTTTCAGAAGTAATGGGTGTGTAGCAGCAGGGGAAGTGGACATGCCATGTTGTTAATTGTATTTGCAAAGCACATTGGGATTCTTTAGGATAGCATAGTCTGTGCAAAAGGTAAGGTAATTGGTGTGTGTATTTGGGGGGATGAAAGAGGCTACTGAACCCACATTGTTAAGTGGGTGCTATTTATTATTTATTTATTTATTTTAATATTTGGCCTTTGATTAGAAAGAAACACTTCAGGAGGAAATATTTGTTTAAATAAAAGAGGAATTAATGGTTGTAAATCGACAAGCATTTTGGAAAATATTTCTTCTCAGCTCTACAGAGTCAGGCAGATCATTGTAATTTAGCACATTTTAAGCATAGTTTTATTGTATCTTGTTTTTCAAAAAAAATTTCCCAAAAGCTTTGGGTTTGGGATGTTCTTAAAAATTGGATGCATACAATGCACAGAATCCTATTATTTTCTCATTAAAAATTGTCTTGCTTATTTGCAGTTTACACAGAGCTGGATTCCAAGAGAACCATATAGCTTAAGACGGAGACATCATCTGTACTATCCCTTACCTTTTAGCAGCCAGTCAGTTGTATTGTAAATACCCAGGATATTTTCTTCATCCTTTTTTTTCTTCAAAATGACACAACATTGTTCCATTTCTTTTTTTTTTTTGCTAAGGAAATTAATGTTTTGATAAGAGCCTGATTAAATAATTTCTAAGTAGTCTAAATTCTAAATTTAGTGTTTCCACTCTAAATTCTTCGTATATCTAGTTACATATGTTTTAAAGTGTCAGAGAGCCCAAATTACATATTTTCTATATATTGAACTCTGTGTGCAGAGCAGAAGTCTGTCTGATGTAGGTTTCTGGGTGCTTTTTTTCGTTTTTTTTTTTAATGTTTGCCCCTTCCTTGCTGCCCACTGTTTTATTATGGATAGATACCAGTGAGATTGATTCTTCTAGCCTGTTTTGGTGGATGAAGCAAAACCAGTCTGGTTTGTATCAGGCCCTCGATGAAACTCAGAACTACTAAAACTGGCTGGCTTGTCCATTTAGGGTCTCAAATGGAATTCAGTGCTGTTAATAGAGAACCCCAAAGAATGTATGCCTCTTTTGAGTTGCAGGCAGCATTGCACAAATCAGGTATTGCTTCCTAAGAGTGCTATGGATTTCTTCATTAACTGGCTGCTGCATTTTGCAAATGGTTAGATCAGCAGCAAGATCTATGCAGCTGTGTGTAGCTGGCAGACAGGTGTGCAGTATTTGCATTTGTGAGTTAACCACCAGCAAGAAATAGATTTCAACAGCAATGGGAAAGGGAGGACTGGAGTATAAGACTAACCTTGCTGTTCGCACTTCTCTTTCTACATATCCAGTGTCAAATTATGTTTTATATTGGAAAGCTCAATTGCTTCTCCTACAGTCCTTTCATGCCCTCAAATTTTCAACTTCTTAGAGGTAAAGAATTCTTAAAATATTTAATGTTTATGAGAATTAATACAGTGTGTCTTGGAAGTGGAAAAAGCCATATGAAAGTGATGCTGAGACAGTGAACTCCTATATAACTTGTTAAAATTATTTTGGGTACCTGCAGGTTTTGTTTAAGCATGAAACAATCTGACTTTCTCCAAAACTCAAATGAGATTGTACAAAGATTATTTTTTTTTCCAATTTTTTAATTCTTTATATTTTTCCACTGAGACTCTGATGAGGAAAGGAAGAAGCAAGTCAAAAGAACATATAGCCAAGGCATGGAATTTTCTGCTTGCTTGTACAGCACCATGGTATGTGACAAAAGAAGTAAGATCTATGTATACAGCTGCCCTCTCATTAAGTACACACTTAGAACTATTTGTATCTCTGAGATGCTCTATAAGACAAAATTTTCCCATTAAGATTGTGTCATAGCGCACTTGACTTTAGCTGTGTCTTAAAAGACAAATTTCAAAAGCAAAATTAATTTGGGGAAAGGATTTGGCTGCCTGAGGATTACTTACAAAATTTTCCTGCAAGGTTCAGTCCCCAAGAATGACTTGTCTAATAAATATGATACTTCATAAGGCTTGCAGAATATTAATAGATATCTAGCCTATGATGGGCTAAAAAAGTTGATCAGTCCTCTTACACTAGAATAATGTCTAGCCATTACAGCAGTGATATTCATACTGATGCTTATTTGGCTGAGAACACTATAGAAATTTGGTATTTAAAATGGGAAAAATATAAGCAAGAAGGAATTGTAAAGGAAAAACCAAATTCATGTGCAAAAACCCATGCATTAGAATAAAAAGAACTATCCACAGCAGATACTCTGGAAGCTGTACATGCTATATTTTATCTTCCTGGAAGTTAGAAATATATTTGAGATTGAAATTTTAAAAAACATGCTAGGACCAAGATGGATTAGGGAGAATTGATATATTTAACAGTCGTCTTCAGTGAATAATCCACTCCCCTTTACCATATACTTGGTTTCCACTAATTCACATAGGAGCTGTTTGGAGATGGTTGCTAAACTCGATCCAGCCCCATACATTATTCTTGCAGGACTCTTCTATTCCATATACTAATCTCAATAATATGTATGTATATATTTTCTTAAACTTCCAGAGTCATGTTTCGAAGCATTTGAAACACAGATCCCAAAGGATTATCTAAATCTGACATTTATCTGGGTAAAAGCTAACACATAAAGTGTCATAACTAATCACATGTTTTTTATACTTTCGCTTGGAAAAGAAAGAGTGCTGGAAGTGACACACTAACAAATAATGCATAATCTGTACGCGTGAAGTAATCTTTACTGCTTTGTTACTTCTTAAATATGCGACATGCACTGTTCACAAATACGGCTTGTTATCTTTGTAGTTGAGAATCATGATATTTATTGTAAGTAAATCATCACTGAAAATTTGATTTGGGAGAAATTACCTGCTTAAAATTCCAAGGCATGCTGTTACTTTTTCTAGTCATGTGATTTTAAAGTAGAAATATGTGGCAAAACTTTGTCCTTAGTCACACACAGTAGTGAAAGTTAGCAGTTATTCTGCTGTGCTAAGTACACTAAAATGATAATTTTCTTTCCATTTTTTTTACTGCTTTTTTGAAAAAATATAACCATGAGATCTCATTTGAAACACCGAATGTCTTTATTTTACACATCTTCATAAAATCTGAGGTCTGAAAGGAACCTCAGGAGTTCATTAATCCATCTTCCCTGGCCCAAAGGATGCTTTACCTGTGTCATCTTCACCTTACTCTATTTCACCATTCTTCATAGTCAAAAGCTTTTCCTAAATACTTAACTAAAATAATTGGGACCGACAGTTCTACCTATCCTCCTCTACCCAAATTTGAACAATAAAGCAAACTTCCCTGCTGCCGAGACAAAATCCAAACACAAATGTGTTAGGAAATGTGTTTGCTTCTTTTATTTACTATAAAAGTCAGGTTCTGACATGAAATGCCCCATGCATATTTTGACTGGAAAAAATAAAAATTTGTAAACAGAGATGATAAACATCAAGGTCTATTTCTTCCCCTGTTTCTGTGCAAGGTACATGAGACTGTAGAATAATAAAATGCAGCATTGTGTCAGACACAGTTCGGTAGGTATTCTAGTCAGATATACTTCAAGTGTTGCAAGGTTATTGAGCTTCCTAAACGAGTGTTAAAATAACCCTCACCTTGCTTGTGCCTAGAGAAGCCCAACTGCATGTTCTATTAGTGTATAGCTATCATAAAAATAAATTAGCCAGTCTGCATTTTCAGGTTAATCTTCAATTTCATAATTGAATCGGTAATTACTATAAGTTAATATAATTAGGTGCTAACACTTAATTGAGAATTATTTATTCAGGAATCTTCAGTATTGTAACAATTTTTATAGCTCCAAATCATTCTGAGTAATATACTGCATCAAATAAGCTTAACCAGAAATTGAATGGACATTACTTGGGATCTTGCAGTTTAGGATTTCTAAGCTACTTTTTATCACTAAGGTTCTTGCTGAAACAAGAGAAGAATCAATTTTTTTGGCTGTCTTTCTAATTCTGCCAGTAGCTGAAGTGCCACCAGAGCATTTTCAAAGGGCTGAGCCAAATTATATTGGAAAGACTCCTACTGTTTCCAGTGGTTGTTGATGAACGTCCCAAGAGGAGACTTTACATCTAAGTCTCTCTCAGAATAAGTGACTAAAAGAAGTGAATAGCAGTCCCTGGTCTGGTGTTTGCATGTGTGCTTGTACCTTTAACTACATTCAAACATGAATTCACAATGTGTTTGTTTCAGAAAAAATGGCATCTTATGTCATGGTACGTAGGTGCTGTGCCTAAATACACCTGAAAACACGTCGATGCAGTTTAAAGAATGTCTCAAAGATCAGTGATTTATTTGGATTAAATTAATCCCTGCCAGTACACAAGTTTGTCTCTGTGGCTTTGTCTTTGTTAATCTGTGTCTGAGTATAGTCTCAGTCTTTCTGTACCATATAGTTTGAACAAGTTGCATTTCTTCTACGCGCTTGAATTTGCTTGAGTTTGCATCGTCTTTCTCTTGGCCTGCAGCACCACTTGGCTCACTCCAGTGTTACCCGAAGCGTAAATCAATGTGTAGCCTGTGAGGTCAGTTAGGGGAGTTTGGACTTGAGTGTGAGCATGAGTCTAGAGCTAACATGACAATACATGAAGACAATACGTCTAACTCTTTTAGCTAATACTCAGTGTGCAAAAGTGAAGGAAATATGAAATAACCTTTTGACCTCAATCCTACTATAAATCAGATCAATTCAATAGAATTATGATAGAACTTAGAAGGCAACTTGTGTGTTACATCCAAAATTTGCATTGCTGATTCAATGTATTCCAGACCAAGGTGTGTCTTGGTGAGCAGTTCACAGTGTTTTCATTTGCTGGTTCAGCAGAGAAAAAAATTCATTTTTCAAAGTGGTGTGAGAGTGTTAAGCTGTGTGACTCCCAGGAAAGTCAATATTAGTTGTGCTGTTAGATGTCTGTTTCCTGCTTTATAAAGTAACAATGAAGTGCAGTAGGTTCAACAGAACTTCAGAATTACTTTGATAAATCTGTCAGAGGAAAGAAATATTAAAATCTGTGTACTGTCTGTTTGCCTTTTTTCTTGAAATATAAATTAATTATGACTATATAAAAACCTTTTACCATAGCTAATTAATCAGAATCTCCTCATAAACTATGTGTCGACAGCACTGTATGTCTAATTATCTTTTTCACTTCAGAATTGTGCGGTTGAATAATGAAGAAAACATTACCTGATGAATTCTTTTATTTTATGATGATATCTCCAGAGACAGAAAAGACAGAGCAGCTTAAATGCCATCTTAAATTACATCTTGGCCTTGGCAAGCTTTCAGCTGGTTTTGATTTGCATGGAAACCATTTTTGTAAGACTCACATTCTCTGAAAAACAGAACTTAAAGCTATAACTAGAATAAATTATCTATAGCTATTTAGGGCTCTATTAAATCTAGATGCTTACGCACCCTTTTCACACGCAGAATGCAATGGAACAGCTTTTAATACCCTGTCAACCTGTTCTGTGAAAAGTCCATTCAGCAGGGAAAGTTTGATCTGGCTGGTTATATTAAAATATCTTTCCCCTCCTTACACCATCATGAACCACTCAGCCTAATTTAAACCAGGCAAATTCACCAATCTGTCTTGCATATCTATAGAAACAGCTTTTATTTTTTAAAGCGATGACATCTACCCATAACTGTTGGCATGCAAGCTCAAGACACGGTTATTCATACACTGCTGATAGGGAATTGTTCTTTATAGGATATACCAATATAGGGGGCATGTTCCTGGATTAGATGCATCTATGCCTCCCTTTTTTGATTGCATCATCCTCTGTATAACTATTTAAGATTTCTGCCTAGGACACAGGAGGAGGAGGGCCAAATCAAATACCCTTGGACTGCACATCTCATTAGTAAACCTTTTAAGTTTGTTATGCTTCTGTCATTCAGAGTACGTCCACCTGCAGTACTGCTGTGGAAAGTGTCATCACACCACACAGGGTTTCATACAGATGCCTGTTAGTGCAGTAAAATAATGATCTGATTGAATTTTTTATTTAGAACAGAACTTAATTTGATCTAATGCCTGAATTCAGTGCTTGTTTACTGGGGTGCAGACCAGCTAAAACCAAAGGAGCTTCTTTGGATGTGTACTGGTGAGAAAAAGGAAGATAGTTATAAATATCTTAAAAGGAAATAATCACAATACTCAAATGATAGACTTCAAACAGCTTAAAAAGAGAGCTCCTCTCTATTTTGCCTGCTGTGCTTTCTGGACATACTGATCTAGATCATGTTGTCAAACATGCTTTAAAATATAGGAATGTCTTGTCTAAGCATTGGGTTTCCGTCTGGCAAGTCTCTTCTCTGTGAATCCTTGCAAAGCTATTGGGTAAAATTGCAATAATACAGTGGATTTTTTTCTTGCAGTGTATAGAGGGGAAATAACCCGGATTCTAGCTCTGAAATACTGATGCCCACTGATATGTACGTATGTGAAAAGACTATAGAAACCTACTAGAAACTACATATAACTTTTATACATCCTAATAAGCAATCTGAAAATGTATATACCTTAAGTTCAGGTTTAGAGCATGTTAGAGAGTCAGCTAGTCTGACCTCCATGGTTAATGAATTCCATGAGGAGCGAGCAAACACTAAAAATGCCCTGTAGCTCAATGTCTTCAGCCAAAAAGAACTAATCCAATTGACTGAGACCAAAGAAAACGACTGGGGATGTATGGTTCCAGAATGTCTCTGAGGTATTCAAACCCAAGTCAATTTAAGGACTTGTAAGTTAATAACTAGGACTTTACACATAATCCTGTACTTTACAGGTAGCCAGAGAAGGTTTTTTACAACCAGGGTAATGTGATTTTCATGCATGGTGTCAGTCAAAATTTCAGCAGCTGAGTTCCAGACTAACTGAAGTTTCTTCATCAGTGAAATAGTAAGACCTACAAAATACTGCCCTGGAATTGCATTAGCTAGTTCTAGAGTGGACACAGGCACACAATCTTGTATTAGCAAGAGCAGATAGGGTGGTTTTTTCTGTGTTTTAAAACAGGAGGAAATCATTCGGTAACCAGCTGCATATGAATACTCTAATGTATGACAACATCAATTACTACTTGTATTTTTATCGTAAAATCTCACCAAATGGAGCTTGAAACTATAAAATTTAGGAGTCTGTATTAAAAGACACTGATCACATTTTAGTGTGTATGTGTTAGCTGTAGTAGACATGTATTGATGGAGAGGGTGGGAAATGGTTTCCTGACATAAAAATGTCTGTGATAAAGGCTTGTTTTTCCCTTTTCATGTTCAAAAAAAGTTAAACTGGTATTTCCAGCCACTGAATTCCTGCTTTAGAATCGACTGAGTGAAGGATATCGTTTTCGTCTTCAGTGGTGGTTGTTGTAATGATGAGCTGTTTGTACTTTAGCAGATGATAAATAGATACATAGACATTTAAGCATAGAGCCGCCTGAGTTCATCTTATACTTGCCTTGGCAGATGAAACTTGCTTTTCAATAGCTATCCTCAGATATATTGCTGAAAGTTAAGATATGAGAATCAATCATTAGGGATGAAAGCACTGGGTGTTTATGGGAGAAAGGGTTATTAAAAGAAGATCAGCAATGGTTTTACCACGAATAAATCCTGTCAGACAGAATATGACTGAGTTCTTTGAAGGAATGACAAAAGAAATAAATGATGGGAACGTGGTGGACATAATTTATGTAGACTTCAGTCAGGGGTGTAGCCAGCAATTTGAAGTTTGTACACATCCTGGCTGATCCTTTGCCCCCTGCCTGCAGTATCCCCATAATCTCGCCCAGCAGACAGGCCAGTGCGTATGATCACTAATGCAGCAGGCACACATAGATGTAGATTTGTATCAGAGCTATGCTTTCAGAGCCCAGAAAAAAAATGCTGGCCCCAGGAAAAAACAGATTGTATTTTGCGTGTGCTTCTTAAACTGACAGGTTTGGAAAACATCTTCGGTGAGACAAAATCAGAAATACGGGTATCAGCATTTTAAAAGGCAGAATGGCCTCGGTCAATTAGAAGGGTGTTTCTGTTGGACATTTAGTAATATTTCTTCTGGCATCTTTGCTCTGTTATTTGCAGGCGGAAAATCAAATCTTAACTTGGGGGATTTATCACTTTTTCTGAGTTTTTAAGAGTTTGGGAACTCTCTCCTCTAGTTGCTCTTTCCAGCACCAAGACTATCATATGGTTCCCTGTTTCCAAAGGACTTCTCTACTATGATTACATTATCTTATGTCAAATGCAGATGTTTTCATTATGTTTTGCAAGTATTGCTAATCCAATGATTTAGAAAATCTGTCAGATTTTGTTCTGTCTCCTCTGAAAAACTGCGTGGTGATCATACAGGATTTCAACCACCACCCCGTGCTATTTCCCAAAAGCCAGGTTTCATATCGCGTTCATAGATGGCAGACTATACGGTGGTTACTTACTTGTAACCTTTTCTGATTGCACCTGTAAAGAGTCTACTGTTCTTCAATTTATCTCATATAATCTATGATGTATTACTGGGTATTACTACTTTCAATAATGTCTGGCTCCCAACTTGTATTCTTTTCATTCTCCTGTATGTAATTAACTAGACATCATTCTTCTGTGTTTACCTACATCTTAAAATTATGCTTTGCCTTACTTTTTTTTCCAATTCCTGTGGTTAACTTGGTCTTTTAATTACTGTTTCTTCGTAATAATAATGTTGCAGCTAAGCTTGAATTAAATCTGTGGCTTTGAAGAGCCACACATACAATTTGAGTTCAATTTCAGATCTGAACTTTACAGGTGAATTACACTGGGATAATGAGTTCTGAAACTTCTCATCTGTATTTTTATTTTATATCTCACCTTAATTTCTGAAAAATATATGTATTTAGGCACATATTGTTTTTTTACTAAATTATAACAGATTTGTTTGAAGATGGATATATATTTTGAAAATCTGAGCTACATATTTTCCCAAGTCTTTGCCACGTGTCTTATGCTACTAAGATTCTCCCACATGGAATGTGACTGAGAGTAAATACAGAGTACACTGGATTATTTTGGTAACAGAGTATGCAGAAGATGTAGTAGTTCTGCCCTCAGGTGCCCAAACACATATGTATTTGACCCCAAAGGACCTGTATTCTTGGGTTTTTTGAAAATAATATGAACCTAACATGAGAAGTACTTTACTTGCAAGACCTTGGTCTGTCCTCTAACACTTGGCTTTGCTTTTAGCTTTTGTCTAGAACTTTAACGTTTTGCAAAAATTTGATTTTTTTTTTTTCCTTCCCCACAGCGTTTTGAGATACGAAAGATTGCAACAACATGAGGGAAGTCTGTTGTAAAAATCATTGCTTTTGATTTTTTTTGTGGCATCATATCTGTTTGTCTCTTCCCATTTCTCCTAATGCTCACCACTAGACAGCCAGGGAGATTTGTTCAAGTAAGCATGTAATCATGTCCTCTAAAAAGTGGTGAACCAGATTACCACAAGGCGTGCAAATGTTTGACAGATTATTACTAGCTGTACACTTGCTTACAAGAGTCAGACCAATCTGTTCTCTTTTCTGTGCTATGTAGGTTCAAATAGTAGCTGAATTGTTCTTTGTTTCTTATTATGTAGGCTTCCCTGAATGGCAACGGCATGATATATGGTGGTCTTTCCACCTGAATGCAAGCATCAACATGTACTGAATGTTTGCATTCAATAGGAGCAGCTGGGATTTTGTTGCATGTTCATCTTTCTACCAGTGCTATCCTTCAGGGTGTCATTATCAAAGTAGAGCATACTTCTCAACCTCAGTGTGAGTCTTATGGAAAAAAAAAAAAAAAAAAAAAAATCAAGCAGCTAGATATGTGAAATTCTTATTGAATTAATGGGATGCTTTGATTTTTTTGCCCAGGAGAATACAAAAATCAAAAAAAATTTTAAGCCAAAAAAATCTGCCGTCTCCTGGGTAAAGTGTGAGAGTTGAGAAGTATGACATAGGCATTAGTAGCCTTTGTGCCTCTTGATAGCTCTGCTGAATCTCCCAAGACTCTGAAAGTTGATTTGTCAGCTTAACATTAGCTTCAGCCTTAGCTGCAGCAGTAGCTGTTGTTTCACCTTTATCAGCAGAAATGGTACAGCTACTGGAGGGACTGATGTGGTAAATCTTTTTGTGACACCATTTTGTTTTTGCTACTATCTCTAATTGGCTTGCTCGCGCACTCTGCATCCCAAGCTAGATAGGCTGAAAGCTTCATCACACTTTAATTAGAAAAAAGCTATTTTAAAGTTACAGAGTTGACTAATTTTATTCATCAAGTCTCTAAGGGGTCATATTTTCAAACTGGACCACTTAAAAATGTCATTGGTGATATTTTGCCCAGGCTGAATTCACAATATACGGTATTATAAGCATCATAATTTGACACATTCGCAAAAATGTATTCAAGTCTGCAGCAAAACACTGGATTTTGTGCACAAAATGTTAATACTCACTCCTGTCTTTAGTTGTGCCTACTGCTTACAGCTTCCATCTCTTTGAGCAAGTCTGGACGCCCAGTATCGAGTGGTCAGGTATAAAGTCACTCCTTAGCATGACTCAATCTTTCTTCTTTTTTCTTATATTTCCTAATTGCATTGATTGACATGAATACATGGGTTTGCAAATTAAAGCCAAGCATATATCTTAAAACATTGTAGAAGTAAGGGTGGCCATGCGAGGTTTGTGAAGAGTTCTAGGGCATCCTAGGGCTGTATCAAATGAGAAACAGTAAAGGTGATGGTACGGAACTTTCTGGGCACCCGCATCCTCATCTGTGCACCAGTGTGTGGAAGGGAAAGAAAAACGAAGATCAGGGAGACCACCTGAGATGAACTGCATGCTTTGCTCAGGAGTAACCTTGTGATGTCCTTGCAGTGTCTTCTGGGACTACAGGCCAGTTACTGTTACCTCTCGCCTGCAAATCACTTCCTGGCTTTGTTGTAGTCAGAAATGTTTCTCACTACAGCGGGATCAGGTTGTTCATTGACTTTCTCAAGCGTGCAGTATCATGGCTTCAGACTTCCCCAGAACAGCCTCTATGTGAGAAGGGATTTTCAGTTCAGTCCGGTTTATTGGGACTTGTATTGTTCTGGGTACTGATTTGGGGTCTCTGCAGACTTTTCATTCTGTATTTAGCTTGTGTTTTTTCTGCTAAATAAAAACCATTTCCACTAGATAATCTAGCACCATTGGAGTCTGGGAGGGAACTCCGGCTTGGTATTGCAGGCAGATCATGGGGCACAAAGAGCCACATCACAAACGAAGACCAGACCAGGTAAGTGGACTGTTTCCTTCCCAGAAGCATAGCCGCCTTGCATTTTATTTCTCTCAAGTACAGTAACAAAGCCAGCATAGACAGTCTGTAATCCAGTTTTGAAGATAAAGCTGTCCTGCCAGGGCTGGTATAAGGTGGTGGTAGTAGGAAGCCACTGCTGACATGCTCCAGCCAGTGAGAGTTCTGTGATCTACCTGCAACAAGAGGCAGCAGCTCTTTATTAGTCCTTTTGTGTTCATGTAGAACTGCAACATTAAATTGTCCTTTGATTTTTAAAGCCTTCAATTTGTTTGTTTCTCTGGTACAAAGAAACTTCTTAAGCAACAGTTAACATAATCTCTTTTTCTTATTACGGTTTTAGATGTTATCGGTCACAGTATCTTTCTTCATGTGTAAGGATAGAGAGTGGCGCAGGAAATCTATCCTCACTTGTTAATCAGCAGAGAGGGATTCACCTTGATTAAATGCAGAGTTACGCCACATCATAGCTCTCATCTCTCTTTGTAAGGCTTAGAGTTAACACAATCTGGGGCATCACCATATATTCAAGCAGTTCAGCTGGTATTTAACGTTTTTTGTTTGTTTTAAAAGTGTGTCTGCAATTTCTTTATAAACCCCTAATTTCTGGCCATAGTCTTTCCTCCATTATTTCCTTGTCCCTTCTCTTCACAAATACGCAGGCCAGGAGAAAATAGTTTGTGAAGTACAGTTGAAGGCATATCTTTACTATGTCCTATTATGCTAAAATGTTATATACACACCAAAAATCTGCAGTTTGTAGTAAGATACAGGTTTGGTCCACTTGGTGTGCTGCGTTGCCAACAGCGGTTCTTAAGGTACGTGCTGCAAGACGACGAGGGAGTGAAATTTTGTGATGGTATTTTAGCTATATTTCATCTTTTGATCTCATTTCAAGTGTGCAATGCTGTTGCTTCCCTAGTTTTCTTTCTTTCCTGTGTTGTATTTATTTGTGGTGGGCAGCAAAATGAAAGTTTGGTATTCATTGTAAGGTTGTTGTTAGCACTGCCACGCTGACCTTGGGTTTTGCCTTCTCATCATGCACCCAACCTTAAACCAACTTTAAACGTAGATCTAAGTCTGTGTGCGTGTGTGGAAGAACTGTCTGAAAACAGAAATATCTGTGACACCAAAGTTTTGATGTCTCTAGATTCATTGTAGCAGACTGATTTGTTTCAGTGTAATGGATAGTTATATAAACAATTTTAAAATGTTAAAATGTTTGATTTTAGTTTGTTAGAACAAACAGATGTTTTCTATGGCATAGTTTAACACTGAACTGTGTTTTCGTTCATAACATACTGCAGTGATTCATGGCAACTGTAATTTAAATGTTTTAAATGAATCAGTTTGTATTTAATTTAAAAAAAAAAAAAGGAAAAAAGCAAACCCCAGACTTTTTCCAGTTATTTCAAATGGAGTTTTCACCTGATGGATATTTTTAATTCTGTTTTTATAAGAAAACGGTAATGTTTTGAGTCTTGTGAAAAGAGCACTGTTTTCCTGAAAATACTGTTCTGTAAAAAATTCTCACCTGGCTGTAGTGAGGTACTTTCAGGATTACATCTGCAGGGAGACAGGGATACCAGTTGTTTTTCCTAGAGTCTTTTATGGTGCCCTCTACATCCCTCTACATCTATATCCTGTTGTGTATTAACATTCTCATTTTCTTCTGAGGTCAGGCCTCTTCCTTGGTGTCGTTTTTTCCACGAAGTTGCCTGCAATGTAGAAGGCTGAGCTGCCAGGAAAGTTAGATTGGAGGGTACTAATGTGTCATGGAGATAGCTGGATTAATAAGCACGTGGTTATTTCAGATCGGAAAGGTGGGCAGAGTGATTCAATTTGGGACCTATTTGGAAGTGGCAAACTAGTCTGTGACAGGACACTCTTGTCTGCCAAAAAGCCAACTGTAGTGAAGGCTTGGATGATGCTCAAAGGAAAATCAAAACAGGATTATACAGACCTTCCCAGCCTCTGAAATTGGTTTGATCTATACATCACAAAATTCAGGCTTCTCTGTTTCTTCTGTGGAGACTTCTGTGTGACAATTTCAGTAGTGATTCTGGAATCTAAGTAGTGTTGGGTCGTGGCAACATACTACCTAAAGCTGCTTATCATTAGCAAAAAAAAATCTGTTTTGTGGTCAGAGTTGATCAGAAACAGAAGCATTCAGATGATTCTGGGAATTTATTGCTTTTTTTATTCCCTGTCTCTGAGATCTAGCTATAGTAATTAATTAAGGTGTCTTTAAGAGATTAGAAGAAAATTATGGACAATTCATTGTGGGTGAGGGCTGACTAGCTTGAATTGAAGCACAAATTGTTTAAGTTATTTTGGATAATAATGACAGATTAAAAATTAGCTTACTTTAAATTATCAGGCTCTTAGGACCAAGAGATTAATGTAGAGGAGCAGAAGACAGCTATCCAAATTTCCGTTTATACCTAATGGCAAAGTATGTCATCCTGTACACTGTGTGTTGGATAGCTTGGGTTCTACCTACAGCATGTCCTAATGCCCTTAAAACATAAGCCTAATTCATCAAAGGTAGTAAGCAGTTTAGAAACCTACACATCTTTTAAAATCTAGGCCCTGTAGGCTAAGACAAGTATGTTTTATAAATGTAAAAGCCAAATGTTATCCTAAGCATAAGGAAGGTTTATATTGTGATATACACGTGCTTCTAAGCATATCTGTTGCCACAGTCAGCGTAGTGATGGTCGTTGGCCTGGGACTGCTGTGTTTTCTCATTTCTAAACAACAGTAGTTCAGGGCTCATGTACCTTCATTGGATGAGCAGCGATAGGCGTATGGGTAGACAGGCAGCAGGCTGCTGAGAACCTCTTATCAAAGTACATTTACATTTTTCCCATTGAGAAAGGGAAGGGAAGTGTATACCGGTGTTGCTGGAAGAAGAATAAAAATTAATTTTGAATATTTTGTTGTGCTGGATGTTTATGTTTGTCATATGCATTTGATACAATATTATACTTAATTATGCATATGTGTGTATGGATATGCATACATGAATGGATCCATATTTATCTTGTATGTATTAAATACTTGTGACATGCCTGATATGGAAATAGTGGCAGTGTGTATTAAACAAACACTGACATTTCTGAAGAGTTACCGTAATAGATTATAACAAAAGTCTATGAAAAACAGCAAGTCCCTTGTCTTGCATTTCTTTCAAACCTGCTGCCCTGGATTTACCCATGGAGCGGGAGTTGAAGCCTCCACCCTTACATTTCTAAACAATATTTTGTGTTTGGCCTTTCTTAAACACCCTGGAGAAATATATATATGAAGAAAATTAAGAATTGGGGTGGGGGGAGGGGGAAGCAATCCTTAAAAAAATTCTTGCTAATTTAATTTAGTCTTTTGTATCTGTGCTAAAGCCTGAGCCAGACCAAGAGCCTTTTGAATATCAACAGCACATCTTGAACTGGTTCTAATTTCCATTGAAATTATTATCTGGATGTATAGAAATACTTCGACTGAAGCTGGCCAAGTATTGTTGCTGTGGTTTCCTATATTAGAACATTCCATTCTTACTCTCTTTTCTGCCATGCATTGTAGCGCCTTCCATTCTGATGGAAGCTACATGATCAGAAAGCAATCCATATTGTGGGTGACATGTGAAACACAGCTCTACATAATGTATTTGGATAACCATTGATTTCTGAGTTTGGGAGATAAATCTTCCCTAAAATTCTGTAACCTGAAAAAAGATTCTTCTTGTACATGACAAAAAAAAAGAAAAGTATTTTCAGCAGAAAAAGAATTTTTATTAAAATCTGATTTTTGTATTTTGTAAATACACCTGCCTCTGCTTAAGAAAGAAATATTAGCAATTTTTATCCATAATCAAAATGCTAAAAAATATTTTTTCTCATCCTGTCTTTTAGCTTTCTTTGAAGTCACAATATTAAACCTCCTTAAAAATATTTATGTGTATTTAGTTAACAAAAGCTCCTGTAAGTTGAATCCATGCTGGCAAAAGGTTCAGGTAAGCTCTCTATATAAGCTTACAGACAATTGTGTAAATCTTCAGCCATTAAAGAGAAAGGAGAAAAAAGCCATCCTCATTACACTGCTGTCATTTACTCTTCATCTCCTGTCCTCTTTAGCAGCATTAAGATGGGATGTAAATTTGCCAGTTAATGCTGTTAGAAAATGGATGGTTCAAGAAGGGCAGGAATTAGAGATCAGTATTAGGTGCAGATAAGCTCCTTTTCCTCCGCAGTGGCGGCTGTTTAACATTCATGGGAAAATCATCATCAAACAGCGTTATCACAGCTCTGTTGATGGCTGAGGAACTTCATCACTATGATAATTTTTTTTTTTATAGCTGTGAGCCAAAAAGCTCCCTTTTATTTCTGCTGTCTATAACTGCGATAGAAGCTTGTTTGTATGGGCAGGGTATTGCAAACTCATAGCTCTTCAGCCAGGTTTGATTTCTTTCCACCATTACTTCCCCCCTCAACCCCCTGTGTACGTTGCACTAAACAGTAATGCTGATTAAAAAAAAAAAAAAAAAAAAGAGTGCACAAAGAATAACTGATATTTTTATGATCAGTAATTCAAAGTTTGACAAGTGATGCCATTCTTTAATGAAACTGTCATCCATTTTGTTGTGAGTAAAGGGTGGAGTCTATAAAGTGAGCAGGCAGGGAAGACGTGATTATCTAATGTCACATTACCTTGACCAGGAGATAGTTCCAGGATCACAACATAACATTTTTTATTATTTTTTTTCAGTAAGAGGCACTTTTTTCTTCTTTTTTCATCATCGAGTGAGGAGATCGAGGTTCACAGCCTATTACATCTTTTTATCCCCTCCACCCCGAGAGGAGAACTGTTCTGTATTTTCTTGAGCCTCTTTTAACTTAAAGATACATTAGTTTATCTGTAGGTATTTTGCCACAATGTACAATGTCTGATTTTAAACTCGTCAAATTTGCATAAGGACTCACCTCTAAATGATATTTCTATCACATGCTTAGCCATCTTCAAATGTATCTGAGATGCAGATCATGGTCATTCTTTACCTCATGCTTGGGCAGAGGGAAGATGCACAGTTCCATACTGTATGCATTCTTCCAAGGGAGATAAGGTGCTATTCAAGGAAATTTTTTAATTTATTAAGGTTCTCAGCTTATGCTTCTTTGCAGCTTTGACCTCATTTTTTGTAGTTTATCTGCTCTAAATGACATTTCTCATTTTGAATATAGCTGGAAAACATTGTGCTCAACAGCAATTTTGTAGCCTCCACAGCACCACCTGATAATTTTGATATTTCCACTTTGAATTCAGTATTGATTTGATTATTTAGGTAATTTACTTTTGACACAAGCTCATTCCTTGTCTTTCCTGAGCAGGGACTTCCAATCATGCCATGTTGTGCTGAATTATGTTTGGAGTTTGGAGATAAGGACTTTTGTCTAGTTGAGACTCAGCTTAGGCCACCAAACTCATTTCCCATAGCAGGAGGGTTTGAATCCAGTCAGGAACCTAAAGGTGAAAGGCTAGTGCTTCATAATTTAAATATTACCATATAAACATAGGTTTAAAGCAGATATTGTGTGGTTGGGGGAATATTAGAGTTATTTTGAGTGGAATTTCAAGGAGCTGTTCCCTAAAGAAGAAAGGGGCCCAGGAGGTCCCCAAAGCTGCTGACTTCTGAAGGTTCTGGTTGTCCCCAGGGTGACCCCTTGCTTCTGGACCAGGCTACTAGGTTCATTCTCAGCCTGACTGTCATCATTGGGAATGGGCTTACGGTGGCTCTCCCTGGTGTCATCAGGCTCCTAACAGAGCAGGGGTTTAAGGAGATCTCAGGACAAAGCAAGCCTTCCATTGCTGAGCTTCATGTTGAGGCAACTCTCAGCCATGGCTACAATGGGGTGGTGGTCTCAGGAATTACTGTACTCTTGCATTAAATCATTGTACTGCTTCATGAGAAAACAAGGATGTGATAAAATAAAAAGGCGTCCTAGGCCAGATTGCTGCTAGGACAAGAAGCTACTATGAGAATCCAGCTAAGGCAGCTGCACTCTTTCTGTGTGACCTCCTCACGGACTGGAGATGATGTAATTCTTCTTCAAAGGGAAAGTTTGTTCCTTCTTATGAGCTTCTGAAAGGAACGGTCAGAGTATAATCAGAATAGTTTTTCAGAAACTATCACAGGCTTTTGAAAAGGTGAAGGAGTTGTTATGTTTGGATTGGAGGGGGTTGGTTTGTTTCAGCAGGGTAGTAGAAAGTATTATGCAAACTTCTTGTGAGTACCAAACAAGGTCTGTTTTGTAGCTGTTCTGCCACCACAAAAGACTTCTCCTTACTCTTTGCTTTCCTAAGCATGTGACCCCATCTAGTTTCATCAGCAAGGAGTGTAGAAGAATGGCATTTTAAAATTTTTGTACAACTGAATTGGATGACATTTTATCTTGCAGTAGCTGTACAATTTTATTTCTGTGACGAAAGGAAGGAAGCTTGTGTTACCATAACATTGACCTTAAGATACTGTAGTATTGTTAAACAGACACGTCTTCCAGCCTTTCCCAAAATGTGTGAAGCCTGTGAAATTGGGGTGTTTCAGTATTGCTTCTGGATGGCTTCATGACCCATTTAAATGTCCTGGGTTATATTCACTTTTTCCTGGGACATCGTAGTTTCATGTATGGTTCGTTTTAAAATGACTAAAAAAAAAAAAAAGCCTTGGGTTCACAAGAACAAAAGACAATGATTGTAATTTGCCTCTGCCCTTTAGCAAAGCAATCAGCAATTTTCTAGTATTTTACAGTCACCCATCTAGCTATCTATTCATCTTGTAATACCCTTACTTTTTTCTTGGAAATATTCAAATTTATTAACCTTTTAGTAACTGGTAACCATTAAAATGCTGTCTTGTATTGACAAAGAGGAAGCTTGTCTCTGTAAATTTCTGCATGCTAATTTATTGGTTTACTTCCTTTTTTGTAGGCAAAAGTTGTCAGATTCTTGCCATTGCCAGTTGCCAGCTGTACTGCTTTGGCTTCCACCTGGGCAGGACGGTAGGTGTTACCCGGTTTACAGTGTAGGTAATACTGAGGTAACTGCAGATCTATTAATCTCCACCAAAGCTGGCTCTTTATTTGAAGTCACATTAGTCTCATTAAGAAGGGTCTGGAATCGAAAAGTGAGACTATTCAGCTGCCCCAGCCTGTTATAGCTGTGCAAGGGGACACAAGGCACTTCGTACTGACTCACTGGACTCTACTGGATTGTGAAACAGATGGGAGGACCTTTGGTTGTGAGAAGGCTAAGGGCTGAGGTAGGCACTGCATGCCAACTCAGGTACTGGTTTTGTCTCGGTTGCTTAAGAGATCTTTCTCATGCAATAATAAAGGGCAAATTCATCTGTATTCATAGAAATGGACTCTGCATATCCCTGGTAAAAAAGGCATTTTTAAAAATTACAGTTCATCATTCTGTATTTTCTGAAGTGTCACGCAAAGGCATCTGATCAAGCTCTCCATGACCTAATTCAGATACTGTCAGCAACATACCTACATTGAGAAGTTGCTTTGCTGGTTAAGGAGCCATGGGCTAGCTCAATATTGCAATGTCATGTAGACGTAACCAACAGTCTTACACTTGTTGGTTGGGAAAATTGAGCACTTCTGTTTTGAAGGAAGATGCTTTGTGCCTCGGTTATTTTTACATACTCCAAGCCCATTGACTGCTCTCTGCCAAGTCTTGAGATATGTTCAGAAGTGGGCCAGACTGTATCAGAAAGAATGTTTTAAATAAGACCGAGCTTCTAGTTGTATAAACAATAAGACTAGGAACCAGTCAGATTTTTATAGAGGGAAGAACTACAAGAAATTGGGATTTGATGGCTGCTGTGAATATGGACCAGTCTTGGATAGAAACAGTCAGATAGTTTTGAGTAAGTAGATGCCAAAATCTGACCACAAGTGGCAGAGCCTGAGTTCCAGAAAGGTGAAGTTACTCAAATTGTATCCAACTTTGATCTTAAAACATTTAGTAATTTTTTGGCTCCCTGTGAAAGTTTTTGACTCCATCAAGAAAGTTTTCTTTCTTGGGCAGAATTTCCTAGGCTCACCTGAGCTGAGTTGCTCAGTGAGGGTATTTAGGGATTCTGCAGTGTCACAAAGCCCTGAGACTCTTCATGCTCCAGTCCCTTTCCAGGCATAAACTCTCCTTTTACCAGACATGATTATTTATTAGGGGAGTTTACATTTACTAATCTTTAATACCTCTGGCTGTGCTCAGCCACTGTATTCTGCAGAGGCAGAGTCTATGTGTCATCGTCTCAGTGGCTTCTGTATGTACTGTTATAACCAGAAACTATGCAACTTTTGGACATTTATCTGTAACCTTTAATAATTTGCTATGCATATCCACTCATTCCTTTGTTATATTATCAATATTCTGCAGTGCTACTGGTTTTAATAAGAAGCCTTTTCACTGGTTTTCTTTGTTCTAGTCATCTAATCTCCTAATGGAAGTTTCTAATTAAATTCCTACAGCCATTTTCAAATTGTGTTTTGAATAACAAAGTCTTGCAAATGCTCAAAGTATATCTCTCCCCCTGACTTGGATGCCGTACCTTCCAAATAGCTGTGGGGAGGTGATGCAGGTCACCATGGAGAAGTGTTACTGAGAACCTACCTGAGCTGAATGAGAGGCATATGAATAGCATGTTCCCGATATGGGAAAAAATGCAGTAGGTTTAAGAAAACTCTTCCAGGGTCTCACCCGTAGTTTTAATGAACATGGCCTGATGAGGAAGGAATACCATGAGCAAGGAGTGCTTTCCTGGTGGACCTTATGTTTCACAGAAGTTGAGAAACCAGGATCACCAGTGAAGTTTATTACTTCTCTGTCCAAACCCCTCTCATTTGAGTTTGAACTTTAGCCACTGGGAGTAGCTAAGGGTTGAATTACTGTAATTAGCATCTCAGCAGCATTCTTCAGCTACTCCTGAAGCTGAAAGGAAAAAAGTGAAAAGAAAAAGAAATGTCAGAATCAGCTCATAAATATGATGAATATGATAAATATGAAAGACTGTTTGTCTAATTGATCCTTTTATTAATCCCAGGAAATACTGTAACTGGCATGTGCCATCAGTTCCAGATGGAGCAGGAGCAGTACACAGAGACATCCAGCTCGCAAGAGGTATTTCTCAGTGTGCACGCCTGCATGTGGTTCCCAGAAATTTCTGCATACAGGCCTGGTCATCTTCTGGCGTGAAGCTAAATGTTCTTTGACTGCAGACTTGATGTGAAAGCCTCAGCCAAAGCTGCCACTTTCTCCCCTTACTCCAGAGCACTGTTACATTCCTACTTCTCCTGCACACCTGCAGAGGATATTGTCTTGGCCAGAACAAGATGAGCACAGGTGGTAACAGAATGCACATTGCATCTAGATTTAACACCTGTTGCATATAGGGCTTACGAGATTTAATCTGTTTTATTCAAGTTTTTTTGGCACATTGGGTTTCTACTTTTTTCTTAAAAGCAGTTTAATAAATGGACAATGAGCAGCAGCAGATTTATTTAGAGGTGGTTCATATTTGTCATCAGAGGCCTGCTCATGGAGGAACTGTGTTTCAGAAACGATTCTTTCTTTTTACAAAAGTATATATGCATAAATAAAAAGGTTTGCACATTTTACAGATGTAGAAATTCAGCCTTTTTATGTTTGAGCTAATACCCAAGTCAGCTGTGACCATTCCTACCTGACAATCACAAAGCCAACATGGATTCCAAGCAGGTTTGATTTTAGGCATTAGGTAGGTTTGATTTTAAACCCTTCCGCCTTTCCTCTGTCTATGGGATGACCCAATGATGAAGTTAGGTAGAAATGCCCGATATCCAGAGTTCAGGCAGCACAGGTTTATGTCTTTGTGTCTCATGTCATGTACTGACTGGTTCCCGATTTGCTGCTCCTGGTGCTTTATTGCCAGCACAGAACAATGTTGATGATGAAATTCAATCCCACGTAGAATGAGGAAACGCCTTTGACATTCACCATGTGAACGATGCTCAATACTCAGAAATGTCAATATTTCTGCTCCCTCAAAATTCACCACAGAGAATTCTGTCCAGCACAGCACCCGAACAGCTATGTCTTTAATTTTTTATTTTTAAGAATACGATAGACTCTTTAAAAGTGATTTTTATGAGCTACGAGGAAAAAAGCTTACAGGAAAACTAGTTTGAAAAGACCATCAGTTTAATGATCTTTTAAATTTCATTTAGTTTCATCCACAGCACTCTCCTCAGCATCATCTGAAACAAGCTCTCTGTAGTGGAAAATGGTTTTTTTCTGAACTTGAAAATTGCATTCTTGGTCAATTCTAGGAGAAAACTTTTCAAAAGTGATATATTTTGAAAAGTGAAAACAGACAGAAAAGATTTCAGTTTTTCAGTATGTTTGTGTATAAATTCCCTTACCTTTTTTTCCCCTAATAAAGAGACTGGTTTCTCTGTGGAGGAGACTCTCCACTACAGAAAACTGACCGCCTCATTGGTGCTGTAGGTTTCAGGACAGACAGTACATTGCCTGTAAACTTGAAGCTCAGGTGACAGATGGAAACCAGATAAAGTGAGTGTGCCGATCACTGCAGAGAGATTAGACTCTCTAATTTGCATCCTGTATTCCAATAACGTTTGCTCCATTTTTGCCTTCGCATTTACCTAAGCTTTAAGCACAGGCATTTGAGGCCTGAACTTATGTGAGCTTTATTTTTTTCAAGTGGGATATTCCTGTTTATCTGGATCTTAATTCTACATCTAACAAAAATTTCAGGGAAAGTATGTCAACAATTCTGGTCCCTCAAAATTCACTGCAGAGCTTTCAGTCTGGTGCAGCACCCTAGCAGCTGTGCTTTTGAGTTTTGTATTTAATAATTTCAAGTGCCTGAAGGGTCTCTTTGAGGACTCCACTCTAAACCACGTTTCTGAGGAATACTTCCTCTTCCCCAAAGTGCTAGACTATCTGGCTAAGCCTGTTCCCCTGGAGATACCAACGCGATGGTCCTTCTTACGGGGCCTCATGCCCCCAGCGCTGCGGAGGTAGGTTGACATTAGGTAACCTACACAAATATTTGCTTGCATCCTTGCCTTTTTCAAATTCTGTCTCTCTTGTTTACTCTTTGTTGTCCCTGCCTGTCATGCTTTTTTTTCCTGGCTTTTGCTATTAGTATGTGATGTTTCTATTCTGTGTCGTAAAGCAAAGCACATTTGTGGTTCACTAGGTGAAAGACTCTTCATTAATAAACATAAATAACTGTGTATTGATAGCTGTAGTATCAATAGTGTTTGTATGAGGTGCCCACTGTGCAACTAAACACGTTCTGCCTGTAGCCAAAGACACTTACTGGTGGGCATTGCAAAGCCAGTGTGCAGCTGACCTCAGGTTAAAGACTTCACTTGATCAATTCTGTACATAAAGATTTGCAGGACTGGAAGAGGAGGAGGTCAAAGGAGGGACCGTAAAGAAGAGCTGGCTTTCATTAGTTTTACATTGGTTTTACTGGAGTATTGTGTAATTCCATTAGGCAGGAGATGATCTTGTCTTTTAGCCTGTGTAAATGGTACTGGGTATTTGTGGCATTGTACATGACAACAGAATATTGCTTGAAATGCTTAAAAAAATGTTCTGGGATGGTAGAAGTAGGAGCTTACTAGCGTGTGCTCTTTAAACATGTTTCTGTAAATTGGAGTAAGATCATGTTGAGGAGTTTGCATATCTTCACATTCATCTCAAACAGAAAAAGTTTAATTTCACAGAGTTCTGCTTGCTTGTAAGTTGAAGACATTCACCACCAGTGGGACTGAGACCTTATCCCTGTAAGGAACATACCAGAGGAAACCAGTTTCAGCTAAGTCATCTTATGATCTTGTGATAGATCTTGCGGTCTATTTCTGTGTCTTTAGAGGAACCTGCAAAAGTCCTTGTGAACGACTGCTCAGAGAGGAAGTAGTTTTAGCACTTTCTTGGGGTCCTGTATAGCCCAGTATAGAAATCAGCTGAGCCGTGGAGTACTTTCCTATACACTGTGGAAAGAATCCATCTCAATGCTTGTGCAAGCTCTCTAGCACTACACACAGCTCAAACCTGAAGTCTTTGGTTTTTTTAGTAGCAATTAATGAGAATCACAGTCTAGACATTAAAATGGTAATGAGCTTTTCAGTATCATGAAAGGAGTTTGTAAAGGCAAGAAAAAGCATTTGTGGGTCTCCAAGTCACGTTGCTCCCCACATACGAAAGCCAAAGCTGGCCTTGGCTGCAATGAGTCATATTGATTCATTTCATTTTGCACAAATATGTTAAGGCACCCATAATGTCATACAGAAAGATGAAGCACTCATGTCTCCAACCTCATAATCTAGTGTTCTTCTTATCAATAGTTCTGCTAATTTGGAGACAACAAATCAGTACACTCATTTTGACTTGATTATTTTCTCCTTTGCATGTGCTTAATATCTTTTAAAATGTACCAGTACAGGGGGATGTTCAGTCAATGAGTTAGGAGCCCAATAAATGGCTAATGCAGCTTAAATCTGTAGAAAAGACTGTCTTTCTTTATGTGACTCAAATTATACTTGCAGCAATTTTGGGTGAGATTCACTATAATTTCTCTAAATTAAAACTGTGTGCAAGTATATTATTTTGATCTTTCCCTCTCTTGATGAATGCTAACAAGAGTAATACCATTTTAAGGAGAGAATGAAACTCATTTTTTATGAGTAGCCCAGTTGCTTTTTTTTGATGATTGTGTGACACTTTGCAAGTCTTACAAGTATCCTAGTGGAACAATGAAGCTTCTCTCTGTGTCAGACACCTAAGAACATACGAGAGTTTGGAAGGCTTTTAATCTTGGCCTGATAAGCATTTCATGAATATTGTAGCTGGAGTATGCACCACACTGTTAGCCAAGTTGATACGTTGACTAGATGTCCAGTTTTATGCCTCTGAATTGAAAGTAAACTTCATTTGTGGGGGAAGAGGGAAGAAAGCATCACTCAGAAGAAGAAACTTTGTTTTTTAAATAATTTCCTTTCTTTTAAAACATACAGAATATTCATCTATTTGAAGTCTGGCTCACAGATATAACAGGTTTTATCTCAGAGGCAAGAAAAAAACATGGTAATTTAAAAAAAGGATAAAAACTGAACAACCAAAACAAAATATATTTTAAACTGCTTCCAAGTGTTTTGAGTTGTTAGGGCATAGGCGGTACCTACATTTGGGATCTAATGGAGAGTCAGGGATATTTACAGTGTATCTGTTCTTTTTCTCTGATTTTGTTTTATGAGCATAATTTGTACCTACCTCATTAAACAAACATATATTCTCACAAACATGTTCCTTTTGCGTATCATGGCTGTAGCTTATCACTCTTTATATTCGTTGGCTCACTACTCTGTTGACTTTTTTAAAAAGTTGGAAAAGTTTGAAAAAATAAAAAGTCTTGCTCTCGCTAAACAACTTTGAGAAACTAAGTGGGAGTTTTCAAAGGTGTTGCTATAAGAAAAATGCCCAATTTGCATTATATGTCTAAGGAATTTGTGAGATTAACTAACTTCCTTATTCAGCTTTGAAAATCCTTGAAGACTCAGTCTCACAATTCAGTATGAAGAAGGAGGTCGCAGATTGCCATGTCTGGAACATGGTGGTACCTACATTAGTAGAGTGGACAATTGCCCTGCCATGACTGTCAGAACAGATCTTAAAGAGTGGCCCTGATCCTGAAAGCACTGGGCGAAATGCTTAGCAGGCAGCTGGGAGACCTAACAGCACGGCAAGGTATTCTGTTCCTAGACTCTTGATGAGACTGATCACCGAATTAAGGTGGGGCTTTATCTTCCCCATCTAATGCAATTGTGGATGTGCTTACAAATAGCTAATTTTTTAATGTATTGGACGGGGATGGCTCTCTTGCCAACCTGAAATGCCAGCTATCTCCATGATTTGAAGTTACTTATTTTCTGATGTACCTAATGAGTAAAAGAAAGCACCCTTAGAAGGAAGCCTATCCTGCACCCTGCCTATGAGAAGCTACTTCTCAGAGTAAGGTTTTCAGGAGGGGAAGGGCGGGGATACAGACTGACTCTTCCAAACAGGTTTACAAAAGCGATACAGTGCACCTTATTATCTGTAAATGCTCTGCCTTTTCACTCAAGGAGACAGACATTAAGGTGCATTAGTCCTATCGTTTGTATGTCTGTAAATATCAATAAAGTATGTTATTTGGCATTCACATTTACACAATGAAGGACGAGGACTATCCTTTTCAGGAAATTTCACAGAGCCATTCACAAACAAAAGCTCAGTAATTTAATCTTTCAAAAGCTCAATAATGCTAAGTTCAAAATTGCAGGTTTTAAACTAATGTACCTGATAAGTAATGATGACAGAATTTAAAAGGTCCATTATTTGGTAATCTAATATTCCCAATCCCAGTTATCTGTCAAAGAGAATACTCTCCCTTAAACAGCGCTAATGTGTTCACATCTACATTAATCTCTCGGGGAGAAAAGAAGCATTCTTTAGGGGCGTTATCTGTTTCCAAATGTCTGAGTCCACAAGGAGCCATTTCGCACTGCTGATGAGGCTATGTAAATGACCCACATGTCTTTGTATGATAGGTGCCATTTCTTACGGGATACACGCGATACCGTATTACCGAGAGGCGCTCCCTGGCCAGCCAGCCCTCCCTGTTCCTTTACATGCTGTGCCCGCTGCCTTTGAATCCTCTGCAGCTTCTCCATTCCAAAAAAAGCACCATGCTTACAGGTAATGCTCCTCACACGCTTTTCTTGGATGATACATTGCTTTTCTGTGCAGCACAACCCTCTTGTGTCATCTCCCATCCGTACTCTACGTTGTCCCGAGGTCTTGTATCAGTGTGACAAGATTCACAAGGGGAGAGCTTAAAAGAATCGTGCCTCTCCTTTCTAGGAAATTACATAGGACAATATACAAGTGAGTTAGGATCAGCTGGAACTGCCCATGGGCTCTGAATTCACACAAGGGTGCACAGGGTGGCACAGGAACATGGAGTCACCGTATGTTTTGCTTGGTCTGGCAGGCCTGGCTCCTTCTTCTCATCCTACCTGCTCTATACATTTGTCAGCTTGCAGCTCAGCTCTTTAAATCCCATTACTAGAGAAGGTTTTGGTCTCAAGTGAGCCTGAGTCTGCCCTTCTCCATTGTAAATTCAGGCTGATACAGGACTTTTTGAAATGTGTGTGCATTAGAAGAAAGTCACTACTTCAGGAATTCTGTACCTCTTCCTGGCTGAATTTTCCAAATGGTTGTTCAAGGAGAACATACACAATTACACACGGAGTCCTTTATTTTTCTTTTGTCTTACACTATCTTGATTTTCAGAACTTAATGACAGACATCACAAAGTGACCCAGAAGGAATAATTTCTAAATCATTAAGTGCATCAATAAAAAAGCTTCATTTGCAATGCTGCCTAGAGCTGTGAAACAAAGCAATTTCTCTCTGGATCCTGTGCAGCACATAAACACACTTGGCATAGTGCTGTAAAAGTTCTGAAAATGGTGTTGACTCAAAGTGGTTTTGTACAATTCAAAGAAAGGGATAAGTGGTAAACATTGTGGTATTGTTGAGAAAATGTAGGTTTTTGCAATGTCTGCAGGCTATTGGTTTGAGAAAGTAGTTGAGTGGAAAATGCTTTTTAAGTAAAACTCCTATCCTGAGTCAGGAAAGAAAGTTTCATGTTCACATGTGAAAGCAGCTCTGTTGAAAGAGTGAAACGAAAGGCCCGGTTCAAGGTACAGTAGCTATCTGTGCTTAAGGGAGTTAGTGCAATGAATCAAGAAAGAGTGTATATTAAAGTAGTATTAAATTGCGTATTAGAATTATAAGGAGAGTACGTCACATTCAGTATACTTAGATGTTATGAATGCAGTGTCTGAAATAAATAGCTGTAGTATACTTGTGTGCGTAAAACCCACCAAGACCATTAATTTCAAGGTGTGCTTTTGAAGCTCTGGGAATTTTTTTTTTTTTTTTTTTTTTTTTGTTATCCTTGGAGAAAAGGAAAAAAAACAATCTACTTCTAAGAATTTCAGAACAGTATAACCTTAGGAGAATGACATATAAAATATATCTCCAGGAAAGCTGAGGATTGTCTCTGGCTGAATCACACACATGGAGAAAAACTGTTGAGGGCAGTTCCATGATGGGACAGCAACAAAACTGATCCCTTAAAGCAGACAGATGATAATATCCAGTCACACATGGCTGCTTCAAAACAACGTGCCACCACTGCTCGAAGAGCAGAATGTCGTACTGGCACCTGCTGAAAGCTGGGAGCTGCATTTGCCACTGGTGGGGACGCTGCCTGTGCAAACCAGGTCTAGGAATCCAGTAGATACCAGTCAGTCAAAGAACAGGTTGTATTTCAATTAGGAAAATCATTGTGATGGGGAAATTAAGACAGCTGTTTCTGTGACACATGTGTGACCCTCTGGAAGCTAAATTTGCTGCAGAAAACGGATATCTCCACGTACTAAGCCATACATTCAACACCTGGCTTGAGACTAACAAACAGTTAACAGCATGCACCAAGAAAGTTGTTAAGCAAGTGTTTAAATCTGCATTCATATTTTAGTGTTTTGTTGAATCATGGCAAGCGCAGCATGATGTGTATAACCACTGTGGAAACATTCCATTTCTGCATTTATGTGCTTACCCCAGGGGTAATGTCCTGCCTGCCAGCCTTGGTATCTGCTGCAACTGACTGTCCAAAAGACACAAATACACATTTAAGAAATGTTTACTGACTCCCTAGTAGCATTTTAGTCCTGTTTTTCTCTATGGAAGCCTACAGGGAAAGCTGTCCCTTTTCATAGAACTATAGAATCATACAATGGTTAGAGTTGGAAGGGATGTTAAAGATCATCGAGTTCCACCCCCCCTGCCATGAGCAGGGACACCTTCCCCTAGACCAGGTTGCTCAAAGCCTCATTCAGCCTGAATGAGCTGAAATCCATCCCTTTCATCCCATTTGGCACATTAGGCGTTTATTTGGTGCTGCTTTGAACCTTTTGAAAGGTTGCAATACATTTTGCTTGCACCTGTATGATTCAGAGTGGTTGTCATTTTCATTGAAGTCGTCTCAGCGCCACACACTACATGGGAAGATCAAATCCTGTCTATGTGGCACGGAATGAGAAGAACATGTGGAATATTCCTTGTGTTTCTTTGTTTTAATCTGACCCTTCAAAACCAGGGGGTGCTCAGTTCCTGCCTGATATATTGTATCTGATTGCCACAGATAAATTGATCGTTATTCACAAAAAGAGATCTTTTCTTCTGCTTGCGTGAAAGCATCTTCCCAGATGATATTTAAACAACTACATGTTGAAGCGCCTTTGCACAGTCAATAACTAAAAGTAAATAGGTCAGAGGGTTTGTTAGTTGTTCTTTGTATTTCTAGGTAATTCTCTTTCAATTCCAAACACTACCTAACAATTGATTTCTGCCTTTAATTACTTCTTTAGTATCTCAGCTTTTCCTTTCTTTCATTGTTCCGCTTCTCCTCTGGGTACTTTTAAAAGCTCTTTTTAATATGTTTGTTTTGATTCATTCTGCTGTTAAATACCAGACTTTGCTCCAGTTTATTTCAGACAGCCATCAACTCAAGCATACAGATGTTTTCAGTTTTTAGGCTGTCCTTCTAACAGATAACAGCTAGTATGCACAACTCAATCAAAAACCTGTTCCAGGCCTGCCTTAAAAAGTCTGGATTTCTCCTTAGGCTTGTGAATTTCCCCTTCTTTTCTTTTCTCCTTTGAATTTGCTCTACAGGTCTTTAGCTCCAGCTAGTGGCTTACTCCAAAACACAAATTTTGTCCACAGCAGAATGGTGGGGTTTAGTTGTAATTCTTACAGTGTTGTGAAGTGCATGTTGAGAAGGAGAATTATTCAGAAGCATTAGTCCTTCCTGGCTAATTTGAGTTAACCCCCAAATTCTTTAAAGTGTAATAAATACACTCCTTTTCCAGATTACAAGCTCCGGTGTTATCACGTTGGGCCAAATTCTGCCCTCAAGTGTAGACTTGTATAGCTCTTCTGGACTTCAAAGGGAGCTGCACATATGTGTCTTAAAGCAAAAAAACAGATGTTTTATCAAATAAAATGCTTTACCTTCGCTCCTACTTTGACTCTGCACCCTTCTTATCCAGAGTTGGCATAGCCTTTGTACAATGTGCAAAAACAAGACTGGAAAACTTTCACTTTTAAGTAGGCTTTGAGATTTTGCTCTGGTGGGATCCCTTTTCTCTCAGGGCTTTGTAGTGCATGTGAATCTCTTCTGGGTCTGGGAGCCCCCTGCCCAGGCTGGACACTGCTGGTGACAGAAGACCCTCTTGTATGACCTACTTGGCATGCTGTCCCTCAGAGGGACACAAAAGGGAAACTTTTGGAGCTTCTTCTGGAAAGAGGGGTGAGTGCCCCTGCTGAAAATTGCTCTTAGAGTTTGGGGCTATGGCTCAGGAGAAGTAGCCGTGCCCAGCTTTGGTAAATCTGCAGTCACAGACAGGGAGTGTTTGAGAGGAGCTGAATCTGAGGGTGGCAGGAAGCAGGTTGTTTCCCTGTGAGGAGAGAAGTTTTTCCTGTGACAAATTACTGTGTCTTAATTCAGTTAATTCGCACAGACTGCCCTACCCTCCAGAATGCTAATTTTAAATGTTAAAATCAAAATCTCACACATGGCTTTCTCCTCGGTTTTCAGCTGGAAGTTTCATTGAATGTGTAGGTAAAAGAGGTAGAACTTAAAACTCTCTACTTTCCCTCACCCCTACCCCCACCCCAAGAATAACGTATATCCATACACTGCAGAGTGAAAGCCCATGGGCAGACACAAGTCGAGCTTTGTTGTGTGACTCTCAGCGTTGGCACCAATACAGATATGGCTGCCTTGGCAGCACTAGAGGAAACCCATTTGAATTCTACAATCCTCTTGTTTAAACCCAAAGACTCAAATGTCTGTTGTTTGTTCAAAGACTTTTATTGTTTCCATTTCATTACTTGGTGAACTGGATACTGGGACAGGTGTGTCTACAGTCTGTTCATATTGACTGTCCATCTAAGATACCAGATAACATGATAATGCTTTCTGGGGTTTCACAAACTTTGTCACTTCTGCCATAAAACCCTGGCACCTAGTGTAAATAAATATATCTTGAATATAGTAAATTCAGTCCAGGTCTCTCTCCAAGGTCAGTAATCTGTTCCTGAAGGCCTAACCTTCCTCATCAGTCAGAAATTGTGCTAGTCCTACACTATTGATTGAATCCTTTCCTGAAGGTGAGAAAAGTAGCAGAGTACATTAAGAGATTTTATGTCAACATCTCAAACGTAGCTTTTGCCAGTGTCGCAGCCTGCAAACTAAATAACACCTATCCTGCGCAACGCAGAGGATACCTGCACGTGTTCTGCTGTGATACAGATACAGCTGTATCTCTGCTTGGACTGTTTATATACCTATTCACAAACTCACATATGCACACAATGTCTGTGTGTGTGTGTGTATATATGTTTATATAAGAAAGTATGCCTCTGCTCACAGTCTCCTACCACTTTGTTGGATTCCTTATCTCTCACAAACACTTTCATTTATTTCCAATATAACTGTTCAGAGAGCGGCAGAACAAGTAGAATCGTTAAGCGCTTCCCGAGGTTCTGTTGTCAGCTAGTGTGCTGTTAAAACAAGGCAAAAAAATAACATATTAGTGCTGTAATTTTCTACCCAGTGCACCAACACCACACTTGGGACCCACACATAAGTCTATTGATCCACTAGGTCAGGGACCTTAAAATATTTGAAATTGTTCTTTAGAAAAATAAAATAACCCACACTTTTTTTGAATTACTGTGGTCTTTCAAAGTCCATATAAAGTATTGCGCAAGGAGACAAAGCTATTTTACCAGGCAGGCAGATATTCCAAATTACTGGTTCTTAACAAGCATGGTAATACATCAGTCAAAAGCAATAAATTTAAACTTAATGAAATCTCAATTTGCCTACAGTGCATTTCACTTTGACATTTTCTACATTGCCACGGTGCTTTGATAAAGTTTTTTAAAATGCAAAGAAAGTGTCTGTAAGGCTAAAGAGCAGACTTGGTGCCATTGTGCCCAATGGAACATTACAGTACTTAAGTTCCATCACTATATGCCCTGTGGCAGACTAAGCCTGAGTGCTAACATAGGTTCAGTTTTCATTATCATCATGTGATTATCCATTTTACTGCATTTAACTGATAATACAACTACCAACTCACCTTAAAAGAATTAGCTTGGAGGTTTCATTGCTTTCCAAATGGAATTCATTTGACAAACAAATGACAATTAGCCCAGTCTCCCTGTTCTGTGTCAGGATGGGTTTTGATTGAACCTAGACCAATTTACAATTTTTAAATGAGTTTAGACATTTACATTTAAAATGTCTAGAGGAAATTAGCCTTGGGACATCTAACAGCCAAAATGCTTTTTGAAGTTGATTATTATTTGATCTAGTACCCTCTACCTGTACATTTTGTTCTGACTTCAAAGTTTTGGAATGAAAATGCCACCTACACCTCAAAGCATAGGGAAAAACTTAAAAGCAGTTTTACTCATTATGTTATGCAAAGAAACCTATATTTTAATATTCGTTTAATATGGTTAGTTAGCTTTAATGACACCAGTTTGACAGTGTCATAGTTTTCGAATATAAGACATTGATTGAAGTTTCCCTGTGCTTGCCAGGGTTTTTTTTGTAGAATGAAAGAATATCTTTTGAAGGTGAGATTCATATGCCCCACACTACCATTCTGCCACAGATAGAAATGTAATCATTTACAGATGAATGCATGTCTTTGTACACAGTCAAAAATATGTTGTCATTTCTATATTATTCTGTGTATCAAAATCTTTATTGATGTTTGTTTTCCTGTATACCAAATTTGTCCAACTATATTTATATTGGTCTTAAAGCAGGAGAGTCTCCTTATGAAAAAAGGGTTGTCAGTAATTCCATTATAAATATGCAGTCTCAGATAACGCAGCCATGAAAATTGGGCTGAAATTAGGCACATGGTATCTCAGCCTTGAGGTAATTTGGATCATACTATTTTTATTTTGTATTATTAAGTTAGGCATTTTTGTAAAGTTAGAAAACTGTACAGTTGGCCACTGTGAAATTTTGAGCATAAAAATAAGTGCTGTTGCTTTTCTGGCTTCTGAGTTCTGAAAGCTCTACTTGACACCTATGGGAGTCATAACTTTCAGAAATAGGTCTGGTTTATTTTAACAAAATCACTATTTGGCTTTCAAGCAGTAATGATCACTTGGGAAGTATTTTTTAAAAACATTTCATGGGTTCCTGATATATGTACTTTATATGAGTATACAATATTATCCACAAAATACGCTCTTCTATCATGAGTAAATATAATTTCCTTATAACAGTCCATACAAACCCTACTCAACAGTATTTTAGTCTTCTGAGGCCTTAAGTGTCTAAATACAGCTGAAAGTAAATGAGATGTTGGGAGAGGCTCTGTTGGGAACTTAGGTCTGAACCAGCGGCACTGGTGTTTTCTCATCCCACAGTTACCTTTGCAGAACCAAAGGAACCAAATTTTCTGGAGGTGTGAAACAATCTTGTATCGTCATACCACTACTGCCTAACTTTCCAGTAATATCAGCTCCTGTGGGTGTCTGAGATATCAATTGCTGGTATTCAAAAATTTCTGCTTTACTGCATGCACAAAATACTGACTTTTACCAATCTTCAGCTAATGTCCAGACTCAACTGGGATCCACAGGTTAGGTCTTTCTCCACATCTTGGGAGAATTGGCTCAATAGTCCTAAATATCACCCCAGATCCATACAGTGGGGGCCAATGATTTTAAAGGGAGCAAAGTAATGATGACACTTTACTCTTACTTGCTTCAAGCAGCCTCCCCAAAATAAGGTGATGATGGGATCATTTTCTTCGACAGTCATGGCAAAGTGTCCTTCCCCCTTGGCATGAGGAAGGATTTAGGATAAACTCATGCCTTTTTGCCAGCTCTGGAGGCTGACCACATGGATTACTGGTTTTGTGCATTTTCTCTGCAAGACCTGTAATTCTGCTGTGCCTTTCAATGTTAAGCCTAAATGCCTAGTTTAGATTTCCAAATTTTGTTGTAATAGCTCAGTGATTAAAAAGTATGTGCATGAATCTTGGGCGATTTGGTAATTAAGAATCTTTTTGGACATGAATCTTAGTCTTCTGTGAGTCAGTCCTTGAACAGGCACAAATCGTTTGGCCTGAAACACTTCCTTGAGTGAAAATTTCTTAGAAATAAAGAAAATGTAACTCAAAAAATAGCCTGGGAAGAACCCTTGGGGAGTAAGGCCTGCAATGACAGGGACTTGAAAACATGAGCAAATTTCAGCAGATCCAGATCTGTCTCAAAATGGGTCATTGCAATCAGTTCAAAGTGATGCTGTCTTTCAGAAATAGTTATTTATATGTTTTCTGTATCTGCTATACTCTAAAATACGTGCAAGTGCAATAAATACATTTCAAGTGTGCTTGTTGAGCAAACAGACACTCCAGGGCTGGAGGTCAGAGACTAGTTCTGCTGGGAAATCTTTAACTACTAAATTCAAAATCTGTAATTTTTTACAGCCTCAAAAGCACATCTTTAAAAGTAGCTACTAAAATTCTCAGGTATGTGAGTGTGAGTCTCTATAAGCAGGAGTGGAAGTGCAGTGGGTGGGTTGAAGGCACTGGAAAACCAGGGTAACTAATCCCTCCAGTATCATAATCTAGAAAAATACTGGGTTAGCACTCCAACTAAGAGAACAACATTTGGGTTTCTCACTTGGAAAACTCTTTTGCTTATAGCACATGCGATGAATTCTGATAAAGTTTAGCAGTTTCCTCTCATAACCTCAGAGAATGTAAGTCAGGTTTTCAGTTTGGTTTTACCTTGCATGAAAATGTGGATGGGAGGAAATGGCATGCGTGGTAGTGTGCCTTTTCTGGCAGCTGCAGGATGTGGCCACCTGAGCATGAAATATTCTGTGTCTTCAGGGATTCCTGCTCTCATTGCTCAGCCATGTGATACAGGTATTTGGAGCATGAAAGAATGAGAGGGGGGAGAGGCTGAAGATATTTAGATCTAAACACGCTGCTGTAGAAGGAAAAGGCAGTATTTGGGGGGCAAAAAAATAAAATATGGTGGAGACCCAAAGCATGGAGCTCCTTGACTTCCACGCTCAAAGGTACCTTTCCCCAAATCCCCGTATCGGCCTGACCTCACGCAAGAGCACACAATGCTCAGAGAGAGAGGGGGGAAGAGCAGGATGATTTAGTATTTCTAGTAAAAGTTGGGTTTCATTTATTATTTATAAATTTCATTTTGTACATATCTTTAGGGACATTAAGAGATTAGTAGTCATGCAGTTTGTTCTGAGCATTAATGCTAATCCTCAAAGATAGGTGAAGGGTAATTTCATTAGTTTTTATAAAGGTTTGGAATAAAACTAACCATTCAGTCAACAGTTTGAAAGGGGACGTTTACTGCTGTGCTCGCTGCTCTCCCAGCAGGCTCTGCCTCTCACAGGAATGTGTCAGCACAGCCTGGCATCTCAGCAATGAGGGTACATTCCTCAGACGTTGTTTTATGTAAAATAGGTGGGTCCCTCTTTCCTAAATATGTCATATAAAATCATTGTCTCTGGCATGACATACAGTAGTTCAGGAAGGGAAGCTAATCTAGGAAATAAAGGGATACAGACTATTGATGCCAAAATCAGCAATTACATTGTATGAGATCTCATGAATAATTCCTGAGCTGCGATTTAACATTAATCTGAGTGTTTAGTACAAAGCTGGGCCGGCACCAATAAAATGCTGACTGATTTGTTTTAAAATAGTGCTCCTTCAGGCTTCACTGCTTTGAAATGCATGTTTTTAGGTAATATCTCAACCTTGCCTCTGTAAAACAGATGCACAGATGCACTCATGTGACTGCACGCTCAAATTCTACCATTATTCTTTCCCTTCATTTTGGGCTGAAACTATTTCCTTGTATTTAATGCTAGCCATGATTTAGGCAAGGGGGCTTTGTAACATGGTGCTTTTCCCCCAAGGGAAAATTTTACCAAAATGGGGCTGCTTAGCACTGAATGGTGGTATGTGCTGTGTATGTGTATTTCAGGTGCAAAGAGGAGGAGACCGTATGTGATGAAGCAAGCAGGAGATATTACCCAACCACATGTTAGTAGAGTTCAGTGTGTTACAATTGCTTCTGCATCATTAAATATTGCCTTACAATGAACATCAAAGGATGATGAAAGGATAGGTGAGTGAAACAATGATTACCATCTCTGGAGACATCACACGTTTATTCTGAAGTGGTGCCACCTATGCCCAGGGAATGCTGTACTTACAATCTCCCATTCATTCACAGCTTCTGCCTCTGTAATAATGGTTTTGCCACATAATAATGGTAAACCACTGACTGAATACATTCATCTCATAGCATGTTTGGTCAGTAGAAACCCTCAGCCTGGGGTGCTCACACATCTCTCCTATATGTGCTTTTTAGCAGTTAGGAAAAAGGGTTGTTCTCTACAGAGCTAGAGTTGGCCTTAGGGTGGTTGTTCTGCAGTGACTACAGAGCAGTCGTGTGTGAATCTGTCCAGAAGAAACCAATGGTATATGTCTTTTCTAAACGTTACAGTGAAAAACTGTTTCTTCTGAACACTTGTTCCAAAACAGGAATTATTTCTGGGCAAGTCAGCAGTCTCAATAATGAGTGACACTAATTCAGTCTTACCTTTTGCATGCCTCCTTGCTATCAAGTACAATCTGTACAGCAAAAGGAATTAAGCTGTATAAGGAGCATATGTTCTCCATGGCTATTTAGATTGTTCCAGAAATAATGGACTTAATGTATAGCTGTATGTCTGATATAGCTGTAGTCATCAGAAAAATTATGATAGCGATACTTTAGGATGCTTGAGGAGATTGTTAAATCTTCATTATTGAAGATTGTTTTTCAAAAAAACCAAGGCAAGTATCTCAGTGATGTTTCTGTTTCAGTTCTGCACTCTGATGAGCATTTCACCTCATCAAGTTCTTCAACACAAAGATCATGAATCATGAAATCAGCCCTGGCACTATCAGCTGAGTTAATGCCGTGGAACTGGGAAATAATAACATGGGCTCAGTCTCAAAAGGAGAATTTTTTACAAATGCTGTAAGGAATGCTCTCACGTTACAGTGTTTTGTATTGTCTGGTACTTAAAAATAACCCAGTGTCAATGCTAAACCAATTTTGGCATGAATGGGCCATACAAAATATGATGCTCTTTGCAAAGAGGGGGACTTCCAACTAAAACGCATGTTCCAGCACTGTGTGGGTGGACTGGCTAGTTTTTGTCTTCTGATCCTAATTGTGCCCCAGGATGAATAAGAGTAAGGAACAGGATCTTTCTCTGAATGTCTTGTTTCTTCATATATTTGTTTATTAGAACTGCCTGGACATGACTGAGTACCCTGGAACTAATCGTGTGTGGAGGTATTAATTCAGTCTCCCCATTCCTAATATCAATATTTACGTACTATGCACAGTGGTTTGTGTTCCTATTGATACACTAACCTATTCTGTCTTGTCTGATCACCACAGCAGGAGGGAAGTGCAATGAAATGAAGCAGGAATATAAAATAATCTGCTGAAAAGACAGAAGACAGAGGAGCTCTCTCAATGGGGTAGGTCTCAGTAGCTGTGGATTACAGTGGAGTGTAAGTGATGTCCCTTCCAACTCTAACCATTCTGTGATTCTGTGTACTGTAAGGGAGGAGGAAGGTAATTCTATGAGATAGCACCCTGTCCGGGGGAACATTTGCTGCCTTTCACCTTCAGTGTTCCCTCACTATTCACTATTCCCTCACTGTCTGCACAGGAACGGTGGGGTAACAGCTGAGGGTAGAGTTTCAGCTCCAAAAAGAAATGGTTTTCTTGCTCTACTTCTTGGAAGCTTTCTTTCCAGTTTTGCAACCCAGTGCTTCACCGTTTTGCTTTAATGAAGCATCCCTGCCTTTTTTGAGACTTACACAGGAATGAGCGTGGCACTGAAGTGAGCTCACAGGCATCTTCCACATCTTTTTCCAGTTGGCCTGACTTGCTTAGAGGGCTTCCTGCCCAGGAGGTGTTTCAAGAGCTCCAACGTATGATGTTCAACAAGCTGGATGTTCCACCAGCAGAGGTGAATCTCCTTTGGGGTACTTGCCAGTACTTTTTATTGGCACACAAGAGCTTGGGAGAAGGTGGCTTAACAGTGGGTTCGTTCATGATATGGGTGGTTTTGAAAACAATTACTCTTCTTGGTGATAATCCAGCTGTAAGGCTGGGACTGGAGTTCATTTTTTTTAAAGGACTTTTCAAAGCTGTTTGGAGGACTAGCTCTCAAGATCTCTCCCTCTCTTCTTATATAAATCTTTGTTGCTGCTATTGTTTTTCCCATTCTTGACTCATGATATAAAGCAACCTCTGAACCTAGCCAGGTTTTATCTCTTGGTAAAATTCCCTGGAGTTTTGGTATATCAGAAGTGTCATAATAAACAATATTGCAAATATATAACCCGTTATCAGTGGCATATCCTGGCATTTGGGAATATCCCATCACTAATAATTATACCATGTGATCCTCACAGATATGCAAGGACAAGCTGTCTAATCCAGGAGAGGAAGGGGAAAACCATACAGTTGTCAATACTTAGATTAAATTCTTTATACATTTAAAGTGCGTAGTTGAAATATAGGTAGTTGAGTAAATGCAGTGACTGTTACCCAGGGAAAAGTTTAGACATTAAAATTAATGAACAAATGCATGTTTGCAAAATGAAAGAATATATGGTGTCAGAAGAGGTTTTATCTTCCATATATATTTTTTTTAAAAATGCAATAAATACAAAGCAAATAGCATTGGTTTATCCAAGGGAATATTGAAATCCATTAGGAATGCACTTGGAGTAATCTGATTCAACAAGTCAGTATATTTATCTCAAAAACATAATATCGGTACTACATTGTGCGCGATGAAGGTTAGATCACATTTCTTGCCAGTGCAATAATTCCCACATCATAAATTCTGATGAAATTATATCAATATATAAAGCAAATGGATGTCTGACCCACCATCGTTTTCCAGTTCTCAGACGTAGAAGCTGACATACAAGTAAATCCCCAGCTGCTTTGTGCAATACTATTACAACAGTGCCATTGCCTGGGAACTGTTATGGGCTATCTTGACCAGAAGCGGCTGTTAGAGTTTGTGGTTTCTGCTCTGAATATTAAACTTTGGCATACAAGAGTCCTTATTGTGGGGAGCACTTGGAAATGGTAATACTAAATTGCTTTGTATTTGCAGGATTTGATTGCTTCAGATGATACAGGTCTAGCTGGTGGGCCTCTCTCACTGCTTGTATTTCCAGATTATAAATCATTCCTTTGACAGGGTATCTGCCATAACCAGTTCTCAGTTTCCGTAGTATCCTTCTTTATATTACAGCTGGCAACTAGTCTTCTGGGCCATGAACTTTTTGCATAACTTGCAAGAATAAAGGCAAAATTGAAGCTTTGATGTATATATATATGTCCTATTTTTTACATCAAATGCCAGTGAATATGTGAAACTAAGGTATGGGATACAGGTTTGGAAAGAGTACATGCTATTTTCCTAATACTGTTACATTTTAATAGCCATGCTGTGATCAAGCTCCAGTATTAATGACTGAACTTGAAGAACCCTCTAAATGGCCAAACATGCTTAGGGTAAAACAAACCCAACATATTATGATTAGTGCTGTTCTTGACATCATAAAGCCTTTTAGAGGAATAAAAGCTTATGGTTGATCTTGCAGGTCAGCTTGGGGTAAAAAGTTTGGGCAGTGTTTAACTTTTTCTGTGACGGAACTACTATATTATTCTTTTAGGACATTCTGTTAAAGCAGCATGACAATATTCTCAGAAATGCAGAGGAAAATCATTAGACTTATATTTCTCTGGTCCTTGAAGAATAGTGATGTCAAATTGGAAAAAAAAAAAATCAAAAAGAATTATTGTTCATGATCTTATAGTTAAAATTGAGACTATAAACTATTAAATACAATTTCACAGTTTTTAATCATTGTTAATGCAGAGTCTTGGATAACTCTTTGCTGTCTCATTATGCCTTTGTGTGATTAAGACCTCAATGATGTTTAACCCACTATCACATGAAAATGCCTCAATAGGTCTTTAAGAATATTTAAGAGATTTTGAAACTTCCCAAGTTTTGGGGTTTTTTTACCAAAGGTTTCTCATTAACGTGTTATCTCAGACAATTTCAGGAAGTTCCTAAGTACAAAATTCATGATTATATCAGAAATACCCTCATTTCTTTCCAGGAAGTCACAGCAACAATGATATAATAATTAAAGAGAAAAGTGTTCGGGTGTAAGCCACACAAGTAACATTAAACACAAAGATTTTAATTAAATTTTTAAAAGTGGTGGTTTTTTTCCCCGAAGACTGCCAGAAACAGAGATGGGGATTTTTTCAATAAAAAAACGCTTCAGAGAACACTTCTGCTTTTCAAAAATTGTGTCTGAAATTAGGAAAATAGTTTTAAATTGTAAAGAGAACTTTTTTACAAGAAGAAATTTGGATTTTCTTTGGCAATTGAACAGAAATTATTTTCCTATGAAAATACTTACTTATAAGGTGAAAACACACTATAGTTAATAACGTTTTGAAGAAAATCAAGTATTGTTTACCCCATAAAATAAAATATCAGTGTTTTCTACTTGAAAATAATCACTCACCTTCAAAGAAAGATTAAAATATATTTGAAATATGTTGTGTCTTAGAGCATTCAAATGCAGACGCAGTAGGAGTCGGACTCATCAGAGATTTTTCACTGTGTGCTGATTCTGTGATGGAAAAAGCAAGAGGGGAAAAATCATTCATCCACACACCCCATAACTCAGCACACAAACTCTGCTACACTCTTCCCAAATCTCAGCAAAGATTTAACAGTGAAATACTGTAGCAAGGTCTCATGTTACCAGGATTTATTGTTTTCCAAAGCACACTACAGAGCATTGACTAGAATGCCAAGAAGCTCAATTAGAAATAAGAGAAAGAAAAGCACACCTGTTAGTTTTGAGGAAAAGCATATTTGGGGATTCAATTGACTTTTCAGTGCACTTACGTCTCAGGGAATTCTGAAATTTCTCTCTACTCTTTAATAGCTAATGTTGACCCAAGACAAGTTAATGTTATATTGATATCAGAAAGCTCAAGCTGGTGCTGATTTTGACAATGTGATAAAGGGCTCACTAAGCCTAAGTGGTTTGTGGAGGAGGCAGGTTTTGCCATGTGTTAGGGCTGTGCTTGTCTGTCTTCTACATCTGGGAGACATATCTCAGGATGCCACTTACTTCTTTTCACAAAATAATATGTGCCTGATCTTGCAACCATTACTGGTATAATGTTGAATACAGGCCTAATGCAGGACCATTCAATCCGTAAATGCTCTTTGCCAGAATCTCAGTCATGGCCAGCAAGGCTACTATCTCATCCCAAAAACACATCCCTGTGATGCAGGTCATCCTTAGGCTTGGTGCTAATGCCTACATCCATCTTCAGCTCGTGCTGGAGTCGCACAGTGCTGGACAGACAGCACACGTATGCTGTGCCTGAAGCAGGGACTCCCTCCTTGTCTGACTTGTGATATGTTGCACTGATCAGCACAGACCTGTTTCAACTGTCCAGCACAAAACTCCTTGCTGGTATGGACACTCCAGTCAAGCCCACCGCTGCGGTGTTGTTCTCCAGCCACTGATTAGCAAAGTTGCATCTGGCCCTCACTTTTATTTGGGGGAAAGCTGGAATTCGCCTATATCATCCACCTGAGAATTTACACACTGCAGCATCACTAACAGCTGTAGATACAGACACAACATTTTTTATGGTATGAACATCGTTATGTATCCTGTGAGACGTGAATGCCATGCTATGTTAGACGAAGATTGCCTCCTTCATGAAAGAGCAAGCAACTGTGGCAGCGTTGAGCTAAAATTACTTGTGGCAATTTCTTATCCAAATTGAGATTTTCCCTGGACTCCATGACCCAGCTGCTTGCTTATTCCATCGCTGCTGAAGATATTAACTGCACGGCGTCACAGTCTGCCTTATATAAATGCTGCTTATTTTCCAAAAGCTGAGTATACAATGAACAATGTAGAGGAGTGAAGAGGTAGACTTCACTATTGCAGAAAATTTGCTGAATCAGTTTCTGCTGAGACAGATTTATGCACATGGCTGGTGCATCAATTTATTTTGGATCCTTTCTGGGTTCACAGAGCAATAATAGATACAGAGAGAGAATGTAGGTTATCTCAACAGTCCGGAATAACAACACTGGATGTGATACTACAGCTAAACATTGCTCTAACAGCTACCACCTTTTTATCAATTGCCCCCAAAACTTCGCATATAAGGAGGATGTGGGTTTGGGAGAGGGCAAATAAGGAATATGTGTGCCCCCCTTACACATTCGGTAGAGACTTTTAAATCAGTGACTGGTGGGAAATCACATCCCAGTTGACGGGGAAGCAGGGGAAAATGTGTGGAATTTTAAATTCCTTTGACACTTGGGAAAACATAAATGACATCCTCAAGGAAAACCAAAGTGAGAATGAGCAGGGACTGTGCTGCAAGTGTAAGGCCTTTTGGAGTTGATAACCAGTTTCAACCAGTTTCTTGTTACCAGTTTCTGCATCTAAAAACTAGAGCTATGAGGTTTCGTAAAATGATGTAGTTCCAGGTAGTTCATTATTTTTCATTTTTAACTGGAGGCTTCTCGCAGGGACCTGATTTCCAGAGAAATGGACACTCAGCATTTTCTCTGTCGCCTTACAGAACACTCTGAAATTACTAGTCGCTAAACAGAAAAGACTGTTTATATGTATTTAATAATTACACGATTTTCTGGAGCTACATGGATAAGAGACTGCCTGTATGTTGAAGGCATTACTGCCTTTCTTCATAAGCTATCACTGGAGATACACATGCCAGGAAGTAAAATATACCCACTAAAAAGCCTTTTGATTTTTTTTTTCAATAGAAAATCCTGTGCATTTTCCTTGTAATTGAGTTGTTCCATCCCCGTATCCAAAACACTTTTCCCCCAGAGCTTTGCCCCTGCCATGCCCTTGTTTTGATACTCTAGGAGCGCACCAGCAGCTTTGGCAGGCGTTGGAGAGCACAGTGAGAGCCGCTGGCTTGGGACTCGCCTACGCTCGGATCCCTGTATCTCTGTCGGTCACCAGTCAAGGCTGTGGTGAGTTGTAAACTTGGTAAGCCTGAAATCTCCCTGGCTTGCTGTATGAGGAGCATCTTTTAAAATGCACGGGATGCTGCTTTTCAAGAGATACTGGTGGTTTAGAGGAGCAGCAAATTTTGTCCTTTACTTCTGGTCAAGTGGAAATAAAAACTGGTGTTTGTTCACAACAAATACAGGACATGAAAATGTTCCTGTACCACATGACTTACAGTAATCTAATAATAAACCTCGTGGAAGATGTTAATATTGCAGGAATTTAATTTTGTTTATCCGGGGCAGAATATGCACTAATTGCCTATTTAATCATGTTTATAATTAAACTCGTTATAACAATGATTCACGCGTCAGCTTCTCTAATTACACAGGCAGGACAGTATTATTTCCTCCTTACAATTCTCTCATTTAGGCTGGAGATGCTTGGTGTCACCTGCAGGCTTGTATTTCATGTGATCTGCTGAGCATGGGCAGCATGAAAGCTGTTCTCCTAGAAGAAAGGCTCTGCTGTGACTGATCCACCTACTTGTTTCTTTAATTCAACTCTGCTTTTATTGATAAAAATATATATATATATATAATTATTGTGTTTATTGTTCTTATTCCTTTAAAGATTTCAGGGGCTGAGAACTGAGGTTCTGAGCTTTATCACTGACCTCTGTAGAGACCAAGGTGAGCTTGTGGCAAAGAGGATATCAGAATGGTGTCACCTTGAGTGTGACAGGGCTTCTTGGCCAAATGGCTGCAGCTCAGTACTGAATGGACTGGGTACCTCACAGAGTCCAACACATTTTTTCTTGCTGGATAGGATTACATGATTCATATCAAATACGAGCATTTGGTCTTTTTCTGGCTCCACTTTCAAGCATTTTGCAAATGAATTCAGCATCATTATCTCCAATTTGCAAGCCAGGAGGTTAAGGTTGATACAGGAAATATGACTGGTCCAGAGTCAAACAATGAGATGGCATTGAAAGCTAATTCTCTGAGATCCACCAGGTCTCTTATTCACAGAACCACACACTTGAAATATGGATAACTTCTTTTTTTTTTCCTTTTTTTCTTTCTTTCTTTTTTTTTTTTCAGAGCCAGACAGTGCATTGTAGTTCATTCTTTCACTGAGGTTCAGTTCAGTTCTTGCAAGACAGGGTAAAAATTCTGAGAATGTATATGCATGTGTATATATAGCTACAGATACATAATTAGTACTCCTGAAATATTACTTGGACGTCATAGTTAAAATTCTGCAAAATAAACTAGGAAACTGTATTTTCAGCAGTCTAACAGCACTGTCATAAAAATTCACAGCAGGCTGAAAATATCTCAGCCCAGCAGCTAATTACTTTAAAACATCTTTTTTCATGGAAAAATCTTGTTTTCCCCTTGAGGCAATGAGTTAGAAAGTGTATCCTTGTTTAAGTCTCCACCCCCCTTCCCTCATCTGCTATAACTGAAAAACAGCTCAGCTATTTAGTTAAAACAATTGCAGACAAATTGAATCTGTAATAAGGATCAATTACTATTGGTATCTTGGAATGTTTTTACATAATTAAGTTCTAGACTTTCCCAAGCAGGTCTCCCTGCACAGGAATTAGCAATGAGGTTTGAGTTGTCACCTGAGGCTGCCACAGTGCGGTGCAAAACATGGAGCACTGTACAAGCTCTGAGCACCTTCATCCTCCTCTGACTTACAGAAGAGCTCCAGCCCCCTCCTGAAGACTTAAACCCTTGTCCTGTGGACTGGATGAGTCACCAGTCAATACTCAGAAAAATTTGGATCTGTTAAAGAGACATTTGTAATTCAGGTCTTGCAAAATCATGGCTACGTAACTTGAAATGCAGCAAGGTCATGAATGGAACTCTCAAATCAAGACTGTGAGAGATCTGTACCCAAGCAATGCAAGTGAAGCTTTTTATTGCTTCATTGGAGATGCAGCTGCATGGGAGCCCACCTAAGATTCTCCTTACCCAACTGTTTGATGAAGCTTTATCTCTAGGTTTGAATACAGGAGACCATTGCTGGTGTGGGTTTGGTTCAGAACTTTGGTTCAGGACATATCCTATGGACAAGCAAATTAGCCTTTTGAAAACTTTATCATTGTCTATTTAAACTGGGGCATAACCTTAGAGTATCAAGCAAAGGGTTTTATTGTCAATTTTTGATTAGTCAGTAGTACACTTAAATAATTAGTGCTGTAGAAGCTGCCTGAGACAGGATCCTGGGCTGTTAGATGCATGGATAAGGTTTGCTTCAAGATCAGGTCTCTGGGCTGGCAATACAATAATCACATGAAGATGGATTGTGTGAACTACCTTCTTTCCGCTGAAGAAGACTCACCTTAAAGTTGTGACCCTTAGTGGTCTGCTCAAGTGTCCCCTAGAGCCAAGCCCAGCCATGTTCTACTCAGTCCGGTGTTTGAGCATTAACTGGCCAGTACTGGGGAGCAGCAACCAGAGCACACAATGGGATGGTATGCAAGGGTTCCTTGTGTCAGCCCCTTGAAAGGCAGAGATCATCTCCCTGCAGCTTCTAATGGACACCAACCGCAGCAGGGTGCAGGGGGAGAGAGTCAGAAAAGGAGTTTCTTACTACAGTGTCTGAGATGTCAGAAGTCTCCAGTCAAAACCCTTGGTGAGTGCCAGGGTGCACTGGTCCTGTCACTGCCTTAAGTCTGCCATGGCCATCTTGCAGGGACTCTGCTCAGGCACCAGGCAGGTGGGGGATGACTTTTGGTGGCTAATGATCAGCTCACGCATTAAGAAAGTCTTGATCGCCTGTTCAGGAAATAAGCTCCTCTTTCAGCATGTTGGGCAAGAAATGCTCAGACTAAGATTAGAACAGCAGGAAGCAGCATATGGAATAGCGTTTTAAAAATCCCTTTCTCCTGTGAACCCAGTAATGTGCACAGTTACTGCATTTACTGGGACCGAGGCACTGTTTGTCTTGCACTTGGCCCATCAAAGTTTCAGAGCATCATGCCCATTCTGCTATCTAGTGGCTACTCCTGTAAAATGCATTCAATGCCATAAGAGTGAAAAAAGATAAATCCTGCTTTTCCCCTCCTCCTTTATCATATAACTTGTTCAATTATATTGTCTTTTCTTCTCTCGATTCCTATCTACAATTATACCTCCCCAAAGCAGCTATTGTATAACCTGTGGGTCTTGGATTAAGTTCACTAGTCTAGTTGACCCTCATCCTGACCTTCACTTAATTAAATACAGGATTAAGCCCAAGAAGTATGCAACTCAAATCTCAGGTTAAAGCAGAGGGAGTTGAGAGTGCTGGCAATGAACTGACTGATGTTCATGAATGAGCTCACCTGGCCTTGTAAAACACCATAAAGCGCATGATCGAGCCTGTGGCTTTTGAAAAGGCTTTAACTCTTTCGCGGTGAACCCTGTGGACGGAGTCGTGCAGGAGAAGTGCTGTCAAACCAGGCAGTAAGAGTTCACTCCTCCCTCTGACAGAAGCAGCAGCCTCCGCTAACCCTGCTAACAGTGGGGAAGAAGAAGTCTCATCAACAGTTCCACGAGAGAAGTTCAACGCCAGAGCGGTCTTGAGGGGTCTAAGCGCTACCCTCGTAATCTGGGGAGGCTTTCAACAGTGTTACTTCAGTGCATTGTTTTCTCCTCCAGTTTGCTGCTGCCAGGTCTCGGGATCATGCACAGTGTATTATCAGCATTTCTTTGAAGCTTACATGGGAGGATGGATTATCATTTTTGCCGTCAGAAACACAGACCAATTAAAGCAAAAATAAGTCATAAATCAGCATGACAGCACCTAATTATAAAAATGAGGTATACGAAACACTTCTGTAATCAAGAAAATGACTATTCTTCTAAAAAAAATTTAAAAAAATAATTTATGTTTAACCTTGGGAAGAAAGCATTCATGTTTAACTGAAATAAAACAGAAGCAGCAGAACAAGAGCCCTGGGTGTGCCAGGACTCCCTGTGTTCGCTTCTGATCTGCACACCATCCCGTGTCATCTCTGGTTGGATTAGGATGTTAAGGTTAGAGCTGTGGATGCCGTGCCTCATTTTTGAGTATGGCTGGCCCTTCCCAGAGCGGTTTGTATGCATAGTTCTCAAAACTGTCTCCCAGAATCTGTGTTGCCAGAATCAGTAGCTTTTTTTATATGTCTGTATTAAAGGGAAGAGAAAGAACGCAGTGCTGGGCCAAATCTTCAGATGGTGCAAATCAAAGAGGAAAATGGGACAACCCTGATTTCCACTAGCTGGTCTTCCAATCTGAGGCATTTGCAAACTGCCTGTTAAATTTCACAGAGCAAATCTAAAACCTCATACTTAATGGGGATGATACATAAGCAGTGCACTGTACATTTCCCATCATGTCTGGCCATAAATGGGAATTTTGAGAAAGAACATCCCATCATGCCTGTTAAGGGACCTTTTTGAGAGTAGACTGGGTATGATGTCAAGTTTAGTTGAGCTTTAAAGCACACACAGGAAGTCCTGCTGTGTTCAATAGTCAGAGCGTGGGTTGAAATCTGGAAATTGTCAGGACACCAAGTCTCAGCCTGCAAAAACTTTTGTTCTAAGCAAGTGGGCTTGAAAATTTGAATGTCCACTTAAACATTTTGCACTTCTAAAACTAAACTTCTCTCAATTTACTACCACAAGCAGAAATAAAGGGGGAAAAAAATCTCCCAAAAACTGAGGGTTACTGGATAGAAATGCATTTAGTGCTCATCATCCAGGACCCAGCTGCAGAGTCTCAGAATAAGGACCAATGTACTTTTACATTTTTCTTTTTCATCTCCAAAGCAGTGTGAGACAAACACTGAGCTTATGAATTACAATTTTCCTACAAAATTGTTCAGTGCGCTTCTGAATATCATGCTACAATTTATTCACCCATGAACCAAACCCGGCGGGCGCAAGTCCCCAGGCAGTCGGCAGCATCTCCAAAGAGGACTCAGCAAATGCGCTGGCCAGTGTAAGAACAACTGCAAACACATTATTCGGAGTGTCTTGTATCATCTCTATACCGTATATTGACATTTTCTTGATGCTGTCTGCTTTGCAAATGTCATGTCACACAGGATAAAATGAAGAGCGGTACCAGGAAAACCAGGTAATCTGACTGGGTCAGGGACTGAGCTCTCAGGAAACCCACAGGAGAACTCTCAGCCTGAACTTTGGCAGGTAATTAGCATTCAGGTACTTCAGGCTTTTAAATCCATTGCATTAGTTGAAGAGCATTTTTCCTAAGATGGCCATTACTGGAGAGAAAGAGTTTGTTTGTTTTTAAAATCTGCTTTAAATCTAATGGGCTACTGAATCTCCCCAAACTCCATTTGACAGTATTATTTTTCTAGATTAATTTTTTTAAGAACAAAGGAGCTTGACACCCCATACAATGTGGAATAAAAACTTTGAAAATGAATAAAAAGCAACCCCGTGACTAATACATTCACTATGTGAAGGAGCAATGGCTTAGTGGATCTGCTATTTCATAGGCAAAAATGCAGAGATTGCCTCTTTTGTCAGTTCATAGATAAAATCCTATTCTTTGTAATCCCTGAAGAAACAAATCAAATAAGCTCTGGCTGAGCTAACCATTTTCAATCCATCAAAGCAATCAAATTCTGTTTACCTGAATCAGAATGATTTCTAAAATGTTATTAAAAAGTAAAATGGAGTTTAACTATTCCAAAAAACTGAAAATGATGTGCAAACACAAAAGGGATAAGATTTCAGTAATTATGTAGACACAAAGTCGGTGCCATCATTTGTACCACAATACAATGTAGCTATGGCATATAAAGATAAAGCTTCCTTTGTCTAACATTACTGCTGCAAGTGATGCATAAACATAATTAATGTAAGAAGTCTTCAAAGGGGCGAATATTCATTTAGTCAGTTAGTTTTATTGCTCTTTCAAGCAAACAAAGGTTTTATAATTTAATAAACCAATTAACTGATTATATATTTCACCCAAAATATTTGTATATCACACATTACTATCATTTCACCAATCGCCATAGTTTTTCAGGAAGCAGAGCCAGCATGGGATGTTACAGATAAAGCATTGCATTTAATATTCATTTCGTTTGCCCATTATTTTGGAGTGAATGCCATAAGAGGCTATTGCCTAACTGTATATAGCGGCAGGTTTCATTCAGATCCTATCCCATGGTAGCTTTGAAATGAAATCGTTATGTTCGTCCTCTGTCATGATTCTTGAAGTGTTCTACATGAAGAATTACGTCACCTTCAGGACAGGGCTCTGTGCATTTCACCACCCCTGCAAGGATGGCCTTTCATCTCGAGCTGAGAACCAGGGGGATGGTTTCTGTGGCGGTGCAGAGCACTGCTGTGCCTTCCAGCAGGGGGGCTCACTTGATGGGCGACAGCTGACGGGGCTATCCTTCGTATGCATTACCCTAGATGGAAAAATACACCTCGTGAAAAGTCTCACAGAGCGTGGCATCTTAGGGAGCCTATCGAAGTCTGATGCAGCGTTTTTTAATATAGCCTAGGCAAACAAACAGAAATCGGCACAAAGGAAACAAAACCAAACCAAATCTCCAAAACCTTTGTGTGTGGGTTTGGGTTGGTGTGGGGCTTGGTTTTCATTTTATTATATATACATTTAGAAGCCTTGTAGTTAGATCTTGCATTCACTCTACAATCAAAAAATAGCCTTCTTTCTTTAGCTGCTGAGGTCCAATATTGTCTGTGACAACTGCCATTGCACTTCTGCATTCTGTCAAAACATAGTCCTACATTTGTCAAAGCTATGACACGAAAATTATGTCCTCTCTCAGTTTGAAATAAAACCTCAACTGCTAGTTATTTCATTGCATAATAAGAGGCAGCATACGCCAGTGGTTAGGCACAAGGCTGAAAGTGGGAAGTCAGCCATCTGTTCCCAGCTCAACCAGTGCCTGCACAGCTCTGGAAAAATTCCATCCCACTTATGCCTCAGTTTCTCAGCCAAAATTAGGAATAATAGTGTTCTGCATCTTTTTAGAACCCAAGAAGCATTCATACTGCACTAACATGGCCAGGGAGCAGCAGAAAGAGCTCATGCACTAGATCTATATAAATAAGGGCATTTGCTTGACCAAAGTATATTACACAACCCCATGATACAGCCCAACTGTCAGCTCCACGTAGCGCTGGAGCTGATGGATGACCTTCCATGGAAATGCAATGGGTGAAATATTTAGGCACAGGAACTGTGCTAGAGGTGATTATTTAATCACTCCTTCTGGGCTTTGAAAATTAGCAGAGAGTTTTATTTCATAAACTTGCATTTTCACCCTGGGAAGCAAAAGAGAAACGTGGGAATCTGCAAGGCATCCCTAGAACCTCATCGTGTGAGTCACAGCCCACCACCGCCCCCTTTTCTCCTCAAGCCTTCATTGTCTTTCAGTATGTCCAGAGAAACCAAGAAGCATTCAGTTCAACTGCACATTTTTTCTATGTCCTTCTTTGTATGTGTGTTTAAAGATATTTAAAGATACACTGTTTCTGCAACTATTGACACTAAGAGCATAAAATAGTTCTCTCCAGAAAAAAACCCCTCACAACTCTTTATCTTTTGTCTTTGCAACTGAGAGTCGAACTTTTACGTTTCACTTTCCCATGCAGCAAGGTGCTCATCTGCATTGCTAAGTATTAAGTAATGAGGAATAGACCAAAACATGCAGCGCTGTCCCTCTCATATACACATGCACAACCGCACACGCACACACACACACAAAATGCTCAGAACATTAAAGAAAGCTGTTAAGCTAATCTGGTGCATCTAAATGGGCAATATATATTGAATCCATGCTCCATTGATCATAATTATTGCGGTGCCTTTTATCAAGTAACCATCTTAAACCATTATTTAGAGATCATTTTGCTTTCCATTACTGTCACTGCATTGCAGAATTCGCTAGGAATTGGCGGCTGTGTGATAGAGGGGTGTGCAGTGGTATTAGTCTGGAATCTGCTCGTGTTATCCAACAATGTTTCTAAAATGAGAGACTTAGCACAGTATTCACACAACTTTCAGGCAGCTTTTAACTTTATCCTGGAGTGACAAGTCATTCACACAAGCTTTGTTTTCCATGTAACTCTTGCCACGTAACTCCTTCCCACCTTGGACCCTTTGCATATTCTTCTTAAAATTAAACAGCCTGGATGTGAAATTACAGCCTGTATATATTGAAAAGTATTTCTTAAGATGTGAGTTACTAAATGCTTGTCTTGGCAGTTGTTTGAAATTACTTATGAACCCTCACAAAATCTTTATTATTCTTTGGGGTATGTGAAAGAGGGAAAGGGAGGTATTTTGTTCTCCCCTTGCCCTCTTAAGTTATGCATCACACAAACAATGTGATAATTGTACAAAACTCAGTGTATAAACACCTGGAGCTGAATTCAAAGTACAGTATTCTCACAAGTACTTGGAAAACACCTGGCTTGTTTGCCTTGTAAGAAGATTAGAGGAGCACAGTGAGAAAAACATGACTCTTAATGAGACCAGCATCATTTTAGACTGAATCCCTACCCCAAGCCTCTCAAACTAATGCACCTGGCATGTGCTGCATGCTGTGATATTAATAGATGTATCAGGAACATGGGTGTTTAAGCTGATATTTGCCAGTTTAACCAGGTGTTCAAGGAGATTTTAACGTCACCCAAAAGTAAGAGGACACTCCTCATCAGCATTAGACTATGAAATGATACTAAACGTGTTCAGTATAACTAAGTCAGCATTAATCTTCTGATTTATAGCTAAGTGCTCAGCTGTTAAAAGTTCACTTCAACTCTTGATCCGAATTTGTCCCAGGCCTTGACACTGAAGTGTAGGAATCCTTATGAACAGCCTTGATACTGGGGAGCTCTCTGTATATCACAACCTAAGTGACCTCTGGAAAAAATCACTTAACCTTTGAAAGCCTTTATTTTTCTAGCTCCAAAATGACAATAATAACTTCCTAATCTCAGAAGTTGTGAGACTTTAATTGATTATTAGCATTTGCATAATCATTTTGAACTCAAGAGAATGCATATGCATATGCAGGTAAACATCTTGCTTAGCTGTGGAGACAGTCATCAAACCTTATCTCATTGGGGCTTAAGGTCAAAGGCAGAGAGAAGGCATCTGAATCTGATAAGGGACTAAGTGTTACAGGAGAACTACTTACGTCCTGAAGAAGTCACCTGTATCACTTTCTCCTTTGCTCTAATCTGCTTTCAGATGCTGATCCATATCTCTCTCCATGTCTGAGGAAGAGAGCATATTGGCTAGTCAAGTGAGGAAATGCTTGGTGCCTTCACAGGCAAAACCAACTGTAAGTTTGCTTACTTCTTGTTTCTGTAAAACCTCTTCTAGCCTCCTTAACCCAGTGGTGAAAGAGAGAGAATAAATGGGACCAATGCAACTGACCAAACTCTAATGTTCTTCAGAGACAAGGTAAGCTGTTTCAGTGTTCAGACCATTCACGTACAGCTAAGTTGCCAATGTAGTTTCAAAGCTTCATTGCTCTCCAGCTGTACTGGGTGTATATTACACAGCAAAGTAATGGAATTACTGGGAGCAGGACAAAGTACCTTCTATTTGTGCCAGGTACTTACAGAACTATTTGTGTACTAGGAGCAGCATTTTCAGCATGAGATACTCTACAACTGACTGACATCCTGAGATCTGAAAAGCTTTTCTATTTTCCCTGGCTGCAGAGGTCAGGAGAGAAACCCCTAAGGACCTGTTAAGAATAGTGGTGTGAAGTCCAGGGTCAGATGTGATCAATGATTTTGGTCAAGTAGAAAAGAGTCCACGTCGGTTCAGGTCTCATATACATTTGGTTACTGCCTTCACGTACTTCATTTTTTTTAACTCCACCTGAAAATCCACCATCTATAAATATTTCTAAGCTGCAGCAGACTGGGTAGTACCAAATACTAATAAGCAAATTGTACAGAAAAAAGGAAATACAGACCTTTCAGAATGAACTGGTACCTGTGCGAGATGTAGCAAAATGAAGTTCCCTGTCTCCTGAACAAGTCTAAAAGCCAGTCCTTGGAGACACGAAAGAGAAACTTGGATAGATTGTTGGTCTCCTGTTGTGCTGCCCAACTTCCATGGCTTTTAAGGCAGCATTTGGCATTTGTTCTGTCATGAAGTTTCAGTGCTTTTCATAATAGTTCCACCACAGGGACTGTTTGTAGCATTTCTGTCTTCTTAGAGAGAATATGTCTTCTCCATGTAAGCAGACTTTATATTTGTTCAGTGACACCTTTTCCCTTCTGTTTCTCAGAGGAACATGAAACCTATTGTTGCCCCATGTTTTCCACTAACCCAAAGCCACTTTTCAGTCTCTTTCCCGTAGGTAGATCAGTTCATGCACTCTCTCTAGTTTACCTACTGATCTTGCTGGAAGCAGAATTGAGAAGAGGTAATGTCTGCATTAGTAACTTTAAAAAGTGGTGAGGCTGGTCAATTGTATTTTAAAAGGGGGATGAGGCTGTTCAACCATAGTTACACCTCACTGCCAAGGAGACTTGGTAACCTGATTCACAAGTTCTTGAGGACAAGACTTAGGAAAAGTGGCTGAGGTCACTTGGCTTGTTCACCTTGGAGAAGAGAAAGCTAAGGGGGGACCTTATTGCAATCTACACTTCCTCAAGGAGGGCAGCAGAGGGAGAGATGCTGATCTCTGCTCTCCGGTAACCAGCAGTAGGACATGAGGAAATGGAATGAAGCTGCATCCGGGGAAGTTCAGATTGGACATTAGGAAAAGCCTCTCCACTGAGTGCATTGTCAGTCACTGGAACAGGCTGCCCAGGGAAGTAGTGACAGCACCAAGCCCATCAGAGTTCCAGGAGCTCAACTCATTAACCACCTTACAAAATCAGAATAAACAGAGCATTTATGCAGAGGGGTGGGGGGAAGCCTGAAAACTAATCATGTGGACCTTGCAAATCTAGTTTAAAAAGTACCCTGGATGCTGAGCAGCCAACCTTGACTGTGTTTCTTTAATCTTCCTTGAGGTTAAGAATAAAATTCAAATTAAGGTCATGATTTTGCCCCAAGATTGGTGTTTGCAGACTGCTGCTTATCAGGTTACATCAGCTACTGCTCTCCTGTGCCGTGCAGCAGATTCTACAAGGTGTAGCATTGAAGGATGTGAACAGCCGCTTGAGGCTCGGCTTGTTTGAGTCATTAGAGCAAGATTTATTTCTCCTTCTCTTAAACAACATACAGGTTTCCCACATGCAATTTTAAAAGTGTTCGCATTGAATATATTGGCTAAGTTTGATTAAATAATTGAAGTCACATAATTAATACCATTAAGAATGCTTAATGATGTCTTGAAAAGATTAAAAAAAGGTCTTCTCAAATCAAGTTTCATATATAAGTTAAAAATGAAGTAATGTAATCAATATCACAGGTAAAGCAAAGTGGAAAACCAAAGTGATTATATACTTTCCAGCAAATACATAGCTTGTATTTTTTAATTTTTCTCCGAAGCTAAGCTGTTTCTTCTCATCAGAGTATAAGTCAATTATGCTGTAGCACAAAAAGAAATCTGCAGTATTTTACTGTCATTGTTGGTAATTTGTCCCTTAGGGTGTTAGTATTCATACATAATTGCATATTGTCTCTTCCTATAACATTTTCTACTTTCTTTCTCTGTTAGAACAACATAAGAATTATTGCATCCATGGGTTTTAGCAAATTATCCAGCTAACTTGATTTACATTCTATTCATAAACAGAATTACAGAAAGGAAAAATATATTGGCTTTGTTTTTTTTTCTTTAACTATCTTTTGGCCCTGAAAGATTAGTGTTTGTACATTTTTATTTATTTATTTTTTAATTTGTGTGTGTGAGCTTTCTTGAAGATATAAACAAAAATAAGGGAACACAATTGTATATAATGATATTGAAATCACTAAGTGAATCTCTTCTGAAAGACCAGATGTGGTCTGCAGACAAATGCATTGTCACTTGCCTAAGAAATACATGCAGTTTGTAAAAGCAATAGACCAAATCCTCACTATTCAGGGGAAGGCTATATCTTGACATTTAAATCTTCTAAATACTGGAGATGGACCATGCAAAATTCCCAGCCCCTTAAATACAGATATTCTGTTGAATGTGCTGTCCTAAACTTTGGCAGATATCTGGACACACCTCAGGACTGATGGAGTAGCCACAAGTATCTTCAGGGCTGCTGGATCATAATCCAGAGGCCTCATTGTTTATCGGAGTGTCTAGAGGCGACCTGTAGTCAAAATTAACTACAAATAAGCAATTCTGTCTTAGTGAAATCTGCTGAGGACACTTAGATTATTCAGGTTAGTAAAGATGCAGGTTGATTTATGAAAAGCTGCAGAGGGACCTTATCAATAGTAGAGTGATAGGGCAAGAAAATGGATGTTGAAATTCAATGTAGGTAAATGCAATGTGATGAAAATGAAAAAAATACTTAATTTTGCATATACTTAAATGAAGTCTTGGTTGTCTGCAAGCTTGAGAAGCAGTGTTAGGGTTATAATGAGTAATTTTCTGGAAACATCAACTTAATGCCAGACAACAGTCAAAATAAACAGAAAGCTGGGTATTACGAGGAAAGAAATAGAGAGAAACATAGGAAATAAATTCATGCCCCTTTATAAATTCAGGCTGTACACAATCTTGAGAATGGTGAAAAGCTAGAGTCCCGTTATGTTGAGGGAAGTGCATAGACCTGGAGAACGCATGAAATAGGTGATGTCGCTGGTCACAACTTTGCAATGGTTTCGACTTGAACAGATGGTGAGTTCAGCCTGGAGAGGCTGCTCCATTGTGTGACCTTGTGTGGTCATGTGTTGGTGACCTTGGTAGGTCTTCTGCCTGTCCAGGAACACCTGGAAATCTCAGACAGCAGAGATATTTGTATGAATGCAGGCCACTGATGCAGAGCGGGTGGAGAGCCATTTGGCACCATTGTTGCTGCCAAACTGACAGGCGGGAAAAAGAGGAGCCTGACTGTAATTAACAAAGCAGCTTAACTACTAATACCTTGGTAATGTCCCTCGTATTTTAGATGAAAGGCTCAACTGGTAATTTGAAATGAGAACAAACACACCGAAAGGATGGCTACTGTGAGAAAAAGGAGTACATGAAAACAGCACTTTATCCAAACCAGCAAGTTTTCTGGATGTGCTCATGGGGTCACCTGGGGGTGCTGGGAACTGCTTTTTCAGCTGCTTTTCACAGCTAAAGCAGGTGAACTGAAGTTTCATCCAAGTCTTATGTAACAAATCCCAGAGCAGCTCAAAGAGTATTTTACTGTTGTTGAAACAAACCACAAAACACCCCACCCCCCAAAACCTGTTCATGGATTTTTAGAGTATACATCTGCATCACTCAAAAATTAATAAAGGGGTGCAACTGTCATCTGGGGAAATGGGGGAAAAACAGGAAAAAGGAGAAAGGAGCACACGTTCAGCTGGGAATATAACAGAGAAAAATGCTTTTGCCAAACAGAAGCCTCACAAAGCTCAAAGCTGGAAATACTTCTTCCAATGCAGAGGACATCTATACAGAGGCATTTTGCCTTATCCTTCCTGGTCCATCAGCACCCCCAATAAATACACATTGATATTTTAGCCAGCAAGTCCCCTCTATATCTCACTGCACCAAATTTCTGGTGGTGTCATTGCTAAGCAGCAAAACAGGTTGAGGAGGAGAGCAGCCAAGCAGGCACAGAAGGTTTAGGATTCCTTAGTATGACAACTCATTTCCTGGTTGATCTGATATTCCAGGAGCCTGGTTGCTTCCTTCTGCATGAAAATAAGTCTATATGATGCATGGATCCCAGGTTGATTCCTCACCCCGAGCTCTGTTGATTTGGCTGCACACAACTTAACCTTTCTTGCATCTGCTGACACTTGGCAGCAAATCCACTGACAGCTCCGTGGGATCTGATTGAATTAGATGAAGTAAAGCTGATGATTACCAGCTGATGATGTGATAAATTTCCATTTTCTGTTTGGTTATTGTTCTTTGAACTGAAGAATATCCCTTCATAAAGAATTGCTTTATACACAGGAAAATAAATACTTTCATGCATCACAGATACCTCTGTACCTGTTGGGGGCAGTACATCAATCTTCTAATAACTCTACAGCATAGGACCTGTGAATCCCACCTCATGGATGCTTTTTGCTAATGTAGCTAGGCCATAGTAACCACAGGTAAACCAGAAAAATTTTACCTGAGGTAAAAAAAGAGTCAGTTGTGAGCTGACAGATAACTCCTTCCCAGATAGTCATCCAGAAATATGAGGAAGGGGGTGGAAGGGTGGATTTAAGATTATCTTTTTTTTCTTTCATTTTGTAATCCAGATGATGAATTTTCCAGCATTCCAGTTCTCTCTGACAGCGTTCCTACTCTCGTGGCTTAGTGGCTCTTTGCATTCATTGCCCGTACAGCCTGGGCTATGTTTGCTTTGCTCTCCTCCTCCTCCTCCTCTGTCCCTCATGAATAACAAAACCATAGGAACAGGCTGGATGTATCTGTAATCATTCAGGTAGCAGATGAACTTTGAGTGTTGACTTTTTCACCCTCGCAGGCATTGTCCATTTACTTTCTTCTTATATCCCTGCTCTAATTTGCACAAAGCTACTTGTGATTAGCTGGCATTTACAAACACGTATTGATTTTTTTATTAATTTATAAAGAGTTCAAACAAATAGTGGTAGTCAATTCTTGCAATAATCCCCCAAGAGGGTAGGAAAGATACAGACAAACCCACACAATCCATAGGCAGTGCATAGTGCATTCAGGGGGCGAGATTTCAGATGCCTGTGCGTGCTTTCATGAGATCCCTTCATGTACATGTTGAAGCTAGTAAATACAAACGTCAAGAGAGTATTTGCAGCAAAGACATCATTTAAAATGATTCCAAGTCATATAAAAAGCAGCACAGTTATTCATTAAATATGTGTTGGTCAGTGATGAATGATTCCTTCCAAATTTAGCCATCTTTTGAGGAGAAAAAAAAAAAAGTCTGCCTAAATCACGCTGAACACCAAACGTCAAAGAGGCAGAAACAGGACAGTTAATGGAGTGTCTTAGCTCAGAAGCAGGGAAGGTGCCTACGGGGGATCCCCTGACTCGATTCAAGGCTGTTCATGGGCAGAGAACACATGCCAGAGAGGAGTAGGTGGAAGTACTGAACAGTTTCTTCGGGGACACATAGTGTGTGGCCAGGCAGGCTCCAATGCAGAAAACACCTCCAGAGGAATAGCAACGGCAATGTATATGGGTTTTTCTATAAAACACTTTGCTTTGCTCTGGAGGTATGACAAGATTTCTATCTTCACATGTGTCGTGTTTCTCTTTTTTTGTGAGTAAGTGTCAATAAGTATTCTCTTGATTGGAGAGGAGGTATGTCAGCTTGGACAATTGTTTTCCAGCAGAACTCAATTTATTGAAATGGGTAGTCTGATTAAATGGATATTTCAGAGGAAAAATATTCCATTTGCCTTAAAAAAACCACACATCTATTTTTCAATAGCAGTAAGAAGTGTTTCAAACATACTGCTGGTATGCTAGGCTGAGTGCTCACTGGAGACCTTATAGCAAGGTTCTGACTTGAATTGAGGATCATTCTGTGCCCTTCTAAAAGACCGACTGCATGGGGGATCCTCCAGTGCAGCAGCTCACTGAATTCAGAGATTCCAGCCAGCTGTTAAATGCCCTGCTATTCATAGCCTCTGCTTCCACCCTCGTCTGAAGGCTTGATACATTAAGTGCATTGATAAAAGCAGGGGTGTCTCGTGTAATGAAATGTCCCGTGAATTTAGGAACAGAATGCTTGCAAATGATTGCAACAATCATTTAGACAAAATAAAACCACCATCAGATAGCCTTCAGTGACATGTCAGAGAATGTTATTAGCCAGAGTCCAACAGTCCTGTGGTATTTAGAATCCTCTGGCATTTCAGTGACCTTTTATAAGGCATATAGCATTGAACAATTAATTTATTTCATGACCATCCCCTTGTATCCAAGAAAAGGAAAAAAAGAAAAGTTAGTCAAAACCAGGTGTCCTGATCCAAGTCATGTATTGCATTTCAAAACCCATTGAGTGGAAGCTAATTTCAACAATTTGCATGAGAGCCTTTTGCTATCACTTCTATCATAGTATCAGTGTCAGCTCAATTTTCAGAGCAGCTGTAGCTCAAACACTGACCTGCTGCCTATTACAGTAGTGTAATGAAGTGCAATGGACTAGTAATTATTCTGCATTACCGTAGATCAAGTAACATGCAGCCCTCGGTTATCACAATGGAATCCCAGTTCTTGCTCAAGATGAGAAAACTGACCATGAAGTTGATTTAAGGGTGTCATCAAAAATTACTTTCAGAGCTTGAAAATGTACTACTTATTTCCCAGATAGCATCTGACATTGCTGTGCAAATGTCCCAGAGTCACTGCATACTTAAATAAACTAGTTTCAAATAACGAAATGAAGAGTTGTATCTGAGAGGCAGGAGTAAATTGAGATGGGATGTTCTTAAAATTTCTGTTGCATTAGGCAAATTATTTCAATGTCCCCTTTCTAACACCATCTGTGAAACATCCTAACAATTATTCAGGAAATGGTGTGCACTTTTTTTCTGTTGCTGCATATGAGCTATTGAGCATTATGAATATGACTTGGTAGTGTGGCTCACTACCTGCCTGCACAGTGTTGACCTCGGCCTGTCCAGATCATTTTACTGCTGAGGAATGAGACAAGATTGGCATCAGCTGTACATTAAGATCTACTCCTTCCCCAACCCTCTTGATGCAACTGTCTCAAAACCTGCATTTAATCCTGCCTTTTGAGGGTGGAGACCTCAAAGGCAACTCAAAACATAATAACTTGAGTACTGTGGGGGAAAAGTTCTTCACAGTAATCATGCTTTGTCACTCATTAGTGAAACATTGCCTTGAAAGTGGAAGGAAGACAGAGCTCCTCGTAAGAAATTTGCATTTTTCTGTGTAGACAAGGGACAGGGAGTGTATGGTAGTGGGCTGCAGACTTTGATTTTCTGATTTTTGGCTTAGCTAGCTATTATTAGTAGTCACTTAGGAAGCTGTGATGCGAATTTTTAAAAAAAAATCTCTTCCCACACCACCATCAGTGTATGGCATGAAATTTTAGCTCCTCCCTATCAGAAGTTACAGGATACTAAAATATATGGAACAAGCAGACTGGAAAGTTTAACTGTCAGAACTAGTAACATCGTGTCTGGGGTAAAATCGAACTAAATTCTTAAAAGGTAAAATAATCCCTACAGAGCAATTTGTAAGAGTCTGTGTGTTTTTTGGTTTTTTTTCCTAGAGTGAGAAAAAAGGGAACGTGGTTTTGATTTTGACTTTCAGCCCACACAGAATTCACACGTAGTAACTCACTTCACGTAAGATACGTGGGGATGCACAGGCTACCTGGGTGAATATCCACTCCCAGCAGCACAGTCAGGAGGCTCACCCTTCTCTGGGACAGAGAGGGGGGACTGCTGGGGTGGAGGGCACAAGACAGGATTTATGGGAAGGTGCAACAAAGCAGAAAATTCAGCAGCAAGTGTAAGTGGTAACGTATCAGAAAAATGGCTTTCTCTTTTGGCTACAGAAAATGGACAGGGTTGACCTTTAGGATAACAGTAACACATCACATTTAGGTAGGAGATTCAGAGTGCCATTAGGGTTGTTTTATCAGTACTTGCATTTCTAAGGGACCTGAACTCCTGGTCTTATATCCCGGCATTATCCTTCCCCAACCCAGCTTATCCTGGTCGCAAGTCGAGGAAACCATGAAGTGACAGCAACCCAAGATGTAACCGTCTTGCAGGACAGTCTTCAAAGCATCAGTTTGTCCCTATGTCCATCTGCTCTTGAGCTGAGTGGCCCTACTCCATAGTGTCAAGGTAAAGGGGTTCCCTCCCATGTTGCTACTGAGACTTGCAAATACAGGAGGTAAATACTTGGGCAATGCTAGAAAAAGAGGTTGCAAGTTCACATCAGGAGGTTTTTTCCTCCTTTTATATTCACCTTCTGTAAATGATCACCAGCAGAATAAGTAGATTTTACAGAAATATCTTCCTGCTCTCGTAGAAAGCAATTGAAATACAAAGGCAGGGCTTATTTCTATAGTTTTAAAACCTGAACCCTAATTCTAAATGTGACAAAATTTCAGTCAGAGGGACATCAATGTGACAAGGCTAATGTGTCAAACCCAAAGAATTTACGTATTCAGACTCAGACTTGACTATTTTCACTAAATGACTCATTAATAAGCCATCAAGACTTGATTGCAGCAATTGTTGCACAACTAATCACAATAATAATAACAATCAGAAGAGAGCAGCTAATTTTGCATATTTAAGATACAGGAAAAAAATTAATCACAAACTTTGTTACAAAGACATTCACCACCACTGAATATGTATTATTCACTGACACTGAATTACAATTCTAAATCAGAAGGGTAACAAGGTGTTTTCCTGTATAAGATTTAGCTAAACCTCTGGAGTTTTTAATCTGTTTTCCTAACAAAGTTTACTCAGAAATATTGGCTCTGTTCTGTCAGGAGACCCCAAGTCTCTCTCTGTAAACTGAAAGAGGCTCCACATGCTGGCTCATGCTTTAATATGGGAATCACACTAAATGTGATAGTTTTAGCAAAAAGAGTGTTTGCTGTTGTGTCAACTTCTAATTGTGCTTCCTTGGCATCACCAGAATATGAATGATGAACATCAGTCTCACTTTCAGGCAAGTCACCAAACACAGGAATGGTCTCATCAGCCCTCCAGCAGGAGACACGTCTAAAATGTGGCAAATTGCAATGAGTAGTTTTCAGCTGTTCTTAGTGAAACTTTTGCCTTTGTTGCCTCACAGACTGTGCACCGAATATAAAAGCCATGGGTCTAAAAAGACACATCTGCCTTTGTTTGCATTGAAAAGTTTCTGTTGGGCCAAAAGTACCACTGGTGAAAGTCATAGAATCATAGACTAATAGAATCATTTAGGTTGGGACAGACCTTTAGGATCATCTAGTCCAACCATCAATATAACTCTACCAACCCCACCACTGGACAATGACCCTAAGCTTCACATCTACATTTCTTTCAAATACCTCCAGGGATGGTGTCACAATCACTGCCCTGGGAAGCCTGTTCCAATGCTTGCCAATCCTTTTGGAGAAGAAATTTTTCCTAATATCCAATGTAAACCTCCCCCTGAACTTGAGGCCATTTCCTCTTGTCCACTTTGTACCTGGGAGAGAGACTGACCCCACCTCTCTACAGCCTCCTTTCAGGTAGTTATAGGGAGTGAAAAGGTCTCCCCTCAGCCTCCTTTTCTCCAGGCTGAACAACCCCAGTTCTCTCAGATACGCCTTGCAAGACTTGTGCTCCAGACCCTTCACCAGCTTCGTTGCTCTTCTCTGGACACGCTCCATCACCTTAATGTCTTTACTGTAGTGAATGGCCCGAAACCGAACACAACATTTGAGGTGCAGCCTCACCAGTGCCAAGCGCAGGGAGACAATCACTTCCCTAGTCTTGATGGCCACACTGTTCCTACTACAGTCCAAGATGCCATTGGCCTTCTTGGCCACCTGGGCACACTGCTGGCTCACATTCAGCCAGCTGTTGACTAACACCCTGAAGTCCTTTCAACCAGGCAGCTTTCCAGCCACAAATGAACCAGTTCTCATCAGCATCACACCCACAGTGACCTGGCTGAAGGATTTAGTAACTGCCCTGGGTAAGTCTGAGGTTTCTGTCTAGGAGGGTTGTAGGCAGGAGCCAACGTCAGCAGCACATGGGACCTCCACATCCTCTAGTGGACATGCATGAGGTTTTGGGGAATTGGAGAGAGAAGACTGATGGGGTATTATGACCTTTTGATGTTTGCCTCATCATGTTCTGATGAATACCTCTTTGCAGAACAGATAGTTAAATTCTGCATCCATCTATATGATATCAGGAGGGAGCTTTGGAAAATGTAGAGATGCATTTTCCTTTTTTGTCAGTCTCCGTGGCTCTATTGACTTGAATCTGTTAATTCCTATCTGCTAAACATTTGGCTCATGAACAAGATATATTTAAAATGTAAATCTCTGATGCAAATATCCAGAGCTGATTTGGAATCTTTTATCAGGATGAGGGATGATAAATAAAATAAATTAAAAAAAAATTCCAATAAAAATGCAGTTACTGACAGTTCAAATTTGCTATTGTAAAGGGGTTTTTTTCACTGAATATTTGTAATTTCCACAGCAAAATTGAATTAACTGTTTAATTTGGCTTGAAAGGCATTTTAAATCACTTACTGATTTTCTTTTTTTTTGTTTTTTTTTTTGTGGCAGTAGGAGTTCAGCTTCCAGTGTCACAGCCACTTGCCCACCACATGACAAGGACATAGGTTTCACACCAGCAGAACCTCATTGTCCTGATTCCCAAGAGGATTTTAGGCCAATCTGGTTTTTTTTCCTGACCTGGCTTGACGTAACATCAAGCAATCATGGGACTTTGAGGTATGATAGAAGCTGTGGCCTGGTTAGGAAGTCTGGGCTATAGGGAAGAGCAGATCCCAGCTCCAGTAATCACAGAATAATAGCATAGTTTCTGCCTGGCTCCCATACGCTTCAGAGAAATACTTTTTTTGATGAAGGACATTTAGGGATGTTTTATCAGTGGCTGAAGTAAAAAGCCCATCAATTTCAAAACTGCTGAAAGTTTCATTCTGTTAGAAGAACATCCAAATGAATCTGTTTGTCATTTCCTAACTGGAATTAATGTGGAATTTCCATCCCACACACATTAAAAAAAAAATAAATCTTCATCTTACTTTTTAATCCTGTTTTAAATGGAAAGAAAGTCTGAAATGTCAATGTTTCTCCTGGGATAGAAATGCTGTACTTGCTGTGCTCTGTAAACAATTTTGAATAGGAGACTGTTTCAGTGGAGATCACATTCTCTAAATGCATGATTTATGGGCTTATGAGGGTATTAAGCATCAAATTAAGTGCCTGTAAGGATCTTTTTTCACCTGAAGTGTCTATGACTTTTAACATAAACTATCCTAAACTGGCAGAAGGTGAGAGAGATCAATGTGACAGAAAAGAGTAAAATAACAAAGCACCTGATAAAGGCTAAATTAGCTCCTAAAAACTGCAAAGATCCAACATGACACTAAATGCTTTCTTCATCTGAGTGAGCAAACTGGCTGCAACTTTAACGTGGTGTCACTCTCCCTTCTCACTGTGTTACACATTCCCCTCTAGTGGCTAGTAAAAGATTTATGAGAGGAATTTCTTCTGAGAGCTAGAACCAAATTTGCAAAGGGAAATTAGGCATGTAAATACTCTTAACAACCAAAGCAGGTTTGCAGTTGTGCACTGACGAAACTCACCCCCCTTGTGCTGCAGGTAGAGATCCAATTTTCTTTTGGGCTGAATAAGGTCGGTTATTCTAGAAATCGAGGGCTGAGCAGCCTGTTTGGAACAGCTTGAGGGTGGCAGACAGTTATGGTTGAGAAAAAGTCTGGAAAATATGTTTTGTACAAGTTTGAAAAGTGTTTACAATTTTTTTTGTCCTTATTTGTCCTATTTTTTGTCTCTTTTTTGTTTTTTTAATAGGGAGGGGTAGTCTTATGGTAGCTGTTGCTTTGCTTTCACAGTTGGTTTTGTGGGTGTGTGCGCCTCTTTGCTTGCTTAGGTGCTCTGGGTTTCAAGTCCATCTGTGTTTCCTGGATTTGGGGATTGGGGTCTGGAGTGTGTTTGTTCTGATTCTGAGCAAAATTACGGTGTGTTTGCTCTGAGCACACTCGGTTCTTTTGTTGATTGCTGCGGTGTGCCTGCCCAAACAGAGGAAAGGAACAATCAGATGGAGAAGTCACAAACACTGAGCTTTGTGGCTCTCTGTCTGCTTGCTGGAGAGAAGGCTGGTGTGCCCATAGAGCTCTGTGGGATACTTCAGGAATTATTGGTCTTTTTTGAAAGGTCACTGGCATCATCTGGATTAGATCTTAACTTTGGATTTGCTGTAACACACATGAACCATGAGCTGGGCTGTACATGCAGGGAGCACCTGGGATGTACTTCCACTGCCCTGTTCTCAGGGACACTGGTGCCAGCTAAAGCTGCAACAGAATTTCTGGTTGCACCATTTCCTTGGGTACTGAGGACTTTACTCTGGTGCAGAACTGCCACAGCAGAACAAGTTTGCTTTATACTGATTTCCATAGAATTGTAGAATAGTTTAGGAAAGGACCTTCCAGCTCTCTATCTAGTTCCAGCCTCCCTGCCATGGGCAAGGACACCTCCCACTACATCAAGTTGCTCAAGGCCTCATGCAACCTGGCCTTGACCACCTCCAGGGATGGGGCATCCACAGCTTCTCTGGGAAACCTGTTCCAGTGTCTCACCACTCTCATAGTGAAAAATTTCTTCCTGATATCCAATCTCGATCTATCCTCTTTCAGTTTGACTTCATTACCCCTTGTCCTACATGTCCTTGTAAAACGTCCTCTCCAGTTTTCTTGCAGGGCCCCCTCAGATACTGGAAAGCGGCTATTGTCTTGCAGACTCCTGCTGTAAGAAAATGAGATGTAACTGGAGATATCAGCAATAACTTATCCTTCAGTAAGAACAGGATCCGCATGTGGGGCTTCTTCATGACTTTCTTGTGTTGATTGAAATAATAATCCACTTTGAAATGCTTTAAGTTCATCACCCTGTGCTGAAAAAAGAAAGTAAACTTTGTTCTCAGTATAAATGATCATAAACTTCTGTTGGTACAGGATTTGCAATGCTTTGGTGCCAGCAGCCAGCACACAGGTTTCGTGGCTAACCAGGTTTCTGTACTCGCTCTCTAACAGCAAGGGGAGTAAGCCAGGCTCATCAGCAGGCGAGGAAGTCCCTACCACCTTCCAACTGTGTTTTCAAACAACATTTGGGAGTGATTTATGCTGCGTTATGACATTGGTACCATCTGCTCATCATCATAAGTATGAATGAAGTGATAATGAAGAAAATGTTCTAAGCAGCTAACAAGATGATTACACTATAATAACATAATTTTGGCATAATTTGGATCTTCAGTGATCTACAAACACTTCATTTCAAAATCTAAAGTCTGGAGCCCACAGTCTGCAGCTACACAGAGCTCTCTTCTGACTTTTAATATTAGGAGAAGAACAAGATTGATCATGAAATGCGTCAGAAGTCTTGCTCCACCTGCCTGCTGACTCACACTTTCTCCTACCTGGCATCTGTTGCACTGTGGACTCTTGATTCATTTCCTTGCCTGCTCCACCTGTGTTTTGGAAATTTCTTCTAAGAGCAGACTCAGTAACTCTCCAGGGCAGAACCTTCCTCCTGCCATGGGTTTTCACCTGATCTTCTCACTCTACTCTTACAGGAAAAAAACAGAAACTACTCTTGCAACTTCTATCAGGACCCTTCAAGTGCTGTTCAATAGAGAGTATGTTGGAAGTTCTGAGAAAACGCAAAATAGGAAGCATTTTGCATTAGATTCAGTGAAGTTTCAGAAAAAAAAAAAAAGCAGCTGCAATTTGTTATAAAAAAAAAAGCTTACACTTTTTAAAAACTTTTATTTCAAAATGGCAATTTGTGTAGAAAAATAAATCTTATTTCAATAAAGCCAATGAATGAAATGCTTTTCTTTTTGGGTCTAACAGAAGTCTCTCAGCTCAACCACCAAATGCAGAAATTCCATTTCCCTGGCGTCAGGACTGTCTGACCCTGTTTGACACAAGTTTCTACTGTTCTCCAAGATTTTTCTCCTTGGTTGCCATTGGAGCAGGAGGGAATATCCCAGCCAGCTGTAGGAGTGTTAGGTCCTGCAACCTCTGGTTAGAAGTTGTTTCTAAGACCCCTGTTTTTCCAAGCAGGCCTGTTGAGGCATGTTTGAGCTTTCCTCTCTGATGCAGAGCTGGCCGTAGCTGTCCAATCCGTGTGACCCACCATCAGATACTTCTTATCTGCTCAACATTCTGAGACTCGGGTGCTTGCATCGAGTGCACGTTCCACATTAGAGAGATGATCAGAGAAAAAGATGGAGCGAAGTGTTTTGGATGCACAGACTTGAAATTTTTGGACAGAACTGAAGGTAACTGTAAACCACAGAATGGTTTGGGACCTAATTGCTTGAAATACCTCCGCAGCAGAACAGTAACCAACCACCCTAGCACGGAGCAGCAGTGCATGAAGCATACAGCTGGGCTCACTGGTGCAGCACAGAGGAGAGTTGTGATTCCTAACCCTGAGCCTCTCCATCCTGCTGCAGCTTGTCTCGCCTCCCTTCGCCCAGCCTATGGCAGGTGTGGGCCCAGAGCTGCAGCTTTATGCAGCGCTTTTGTTCATGCTGGAAGCTGTCAGTAATCAGCTGGACCGACTGGGTCTCTCTGATGATTAAGTTGTCTGTTGTAATGACCCCCGGGTGGCTGTCTAACCAAGTCTTGCAGGCTTCAACACACTGGTGTGGGCAGTAACACAACTGCGAGCAAACCTGCTAGACACATTCTTAGGCTAACGCTGTGAAAGCTCAAAATATTTCTGGAAACTCTCGAGCTTATTTCTTAAGCCTGCAACCTGCAATAGTGTTTATGTGTCACAAGCAGGAATGTTTTCTAAATATGTTGCTTTTGACTGCCATATTTTTTGCTAATGAGTAGTCTTTTTTATCCCGTAAATTTGTATGCTATCTTGCCACCAATCTGATACAGCACTTTGGTAGAAGGAAAATGGTATTTGTTGAATTGATGGTAAGGTAACAGATCTGCCATCCAAGCTGATCTGCCCTTCAATTAAGCTTTGCTGGGCTGATGATATGATCAGAGTGACTACAGTAACAAAAAATAGGAAGCACAAAGCAGATTTTTATGCTGCCGTTTTTCTTTCTTGTATTTTGATCTTTATATTAATCTTTTCAAAAGGAATATGTGGAAAAGAAAGAAAGAATCCATGTGAACAGATATGTTACTGAATGGCACTTAGGTAATCCAGTGACTGTAGTTGCTGAGAAGATTTGTGCATAATGGACCTGACTCATGAAGTGGCTCTTCCTGAACCAGGTGGTTAAAACTCATCAACAACCAGTTTGCAAGGAAATAATTCTTAATCTTTCTGACCACACATGTGGATCAAAGGAATTGCAAGAGGAATCATGATTCTTGGTTATGTTATTTCAGGGATTCTAGGGCTGCTGCAAACAAATTTATCTTCTTTGGGCAAGAGCATTTCAGAAGACTACCAGCATCTACTCTCATTTGTCTTCCAAACTGGACAAAGACCCAGAGGAGTCTGAGCGTTCAATGCTCTTGACGCCTCTTGCCTCCACCCATCTGGGACTAGGAGGGAGGAGAGCTGGGGGATGGCACTGAAGCTACACCCTACCCAGGAAACAAACTTCTGGGAAGTTCAGTACAAGGAGACTCTGCTATTATCCACTTGCTTTAGGCCATTACAATGGTCAGAAAGTGGAAAAAAATATATATGTAGACAAAAATATAGAAAACATACAGACTGGATCTGATGAGAGCCTTTCAGAGCAATGGTTGAGGTTTCTGTGTGCAGGGTGGGCACAAGGTCAAAGACAACTTACCCCAAAAAGAATGCATGAAGAGGTATTACCAGATATTTCTCAATTATTTAAGGAGGTAGAAAAGTAAATTAATAAGGACCTACAAGCTGTAATAACTCTGTAAAAAACCAAACAAAACAAACAAACCCCCATTGGTGGCATACAAATATCTTTCCTGATTTATTTTTAATCGTGAGAAGGAAAAGAGGGGGAGAAAGGGAATAACAGCCTTTGCAAAGTGTTCAGTGGTTCTCATACACTTGATTCCCAGCTGCATCTAACTCATTATCACTCTTGTGAGTATAACACTTCTCTGCAAATGCTCCAGCCACTTAGATTTTTGAAGAGGGTTTTTCAACAAGGATGGAATGTGATAAATGCAATTTAAACAATCCTCTTAATCAACTTGTTTATATTAGATAGCAATATAAGCAGAGCGAGTGAGTCTTCCACACAGAAGCCCTCAGGAAGCCTCTGTGGAAAAGAAAACACCACAAGATCGCTCCTTGTGCAGCCGCCCTCGAAGAATTTCTCTGCTGTGCTCAGAACAGGGAGTCAGGGCATGTCAGTAGGACAGAGCTCCTGGCTGGGGAATTCACACTTGGTGGCCCAGGCTGGTCCCTTGACCCCTTTAGATGTCAGTGGCACCTCTGAAGGTCTGGCATTGCTGGTGCACAAGCTCTGACACTCCACAGCCCTCGCCCCACGCCATGACTTGGCAGGACTCTGCTGCATTTGTCCTAGCAATTTCAGAAGATTCATCTGCTATTGCTTGTAATTTTCTGGGAGGATGAGGGAGGGGAGTCTGGGATAAAGAAAACAACCTTTATTAATTTTATAAACTTAAGGTTTCATTAATTTCTGGGAAGACTGACTCTGGGAAATGCTGTGTGCGTCCCTCTGTCACTCTGCCACACTGCTAAATATGCCCTGAGAGCATACGGGGAATACAGAACCAAGCTCTGCAGTTTCCCCATCCAAAATGCCCACGGGTCTCAGGAAATCGTTCAAGAAAAAAATCAGTGCAGGTGGAGCTATCAAAAACGTCAGTGAACAAAGCTAGCTTTTAAAATTATATTTTCAGATCAGAAATAGGAGATGATCCTCACATTAGGTGAGGAATAGCAAAATAGAGGCAGAATTTTTATTTTAATTATTCATCTTACTTAATCTGAGAATTTAAGTTGATCCTCATTTTACAGAAGCCTGTGGAATCCCCAATTTGAGATAAGGTCTGAGCAGGGATCAGAGACCCCAAGCAGAGAAGAAGCCTGATGGAAGTTTAAGCTGACAGAAGTTTAAAAAGAAACAAATGGGCTTTGCCGTTTGGAGAATGTAAGCAAAGACCACAGCTCTGGAGGGAAAACAAGACCAAGTCATAGTACAATGATTCAAAACCCACAGACTCCACTTCAGGAAATGCAGAGGCAAAGGTGAAACTCCAAGAGGAGATGGAGCAAAACTCGAGTGAGTTTTCCAGAGGCATCCCAAAGGTTTACTGAGACAAGCACAAACCAACCACCTTTTGGAAGACTTTTTGTCTGTGTAAGAGACTAAAACACAACTGCAGGTATCAAAAGATAAACAAAATATGTGTAATTTGCACAGATGCGAAGGATTTGTAGGAAATGTTAAAGAGACAGCTGTATACAGTGATGGAATATTACACTGAACGTGAATGGAACCCTTTTTACTTGTCATTCCAACATCAGTGCATGAGTTCACAGGAGGTCAGAAGTTGCATTAAAAGTTTTTGAAGTATGAATTTAGTAATGTTGCAAACAGGAATGTAGACCTTCATTAAAGTCAGTGGGGAATTTCCGACCTAGATATGGAGAGAAGATGTCTTTCAACAGCAGGATCTTCCAAGCTGTGAAATAGAGCAGGATGTGATGATTAAAATCCATGAGCTCCTTTGAAGATTTGCAAGACAAAGGAGATCAGCTCAGACTGATTGAGACCTTTAGATACGCCTGGTATATTGTCACTTCCCTGTAATATTTCCTTCTAATGAATGAGAGGTAAGTCAAATTAGCCTTTTATGAGATTTAGAATGAAAAATATTACTCACTTTCTGTAGCATTGCAGCTAAGACTAAATGTTAAAAATAGCTGGTGAGGAGTCTGCGGGAAATTATAGAACAAACTCCCCCTCTCCATCACAAGGACCTTCTCTCTGATGCATGTGGAGCACCTGCTGTTCCATCAAGAAGGATGTTCCTGTGTGGCAGCTCAGGTTTCTCCTGGATAACCCCGTGGGAGCGTGGTGACTGCACCTTCCCCTGGAGATCCAGGGGGGCTCTGACAGTCGCCCTGCAAGCACGTGTTATCAACGGCCTTCATCACACCCAGGACTGGGTCTAAATTCAGCCTTTCTTGGCTGCCACACTTGTCTCATCCACACTTAGCATTTACATTTATACAGCACTAACAGCTGTCAGCCACGGATGGCAGGATCCCAAGTCTCGGCCAGGTCTATAGTTTCTGAGTTACATGCGCACTTGCCATATGGACAATCCTGCAGTAACGGGTCTCATAGACGATCATGGGCTGAAGCTGGAAGTTCATATGGAAATAGTTTTTGTGTGTGCGCTGGTTTTGCCAAACGTCCTGTTTTAATTATTCATCTTTCCTCATGAATAAATGAAAAGGGGAAACATCAAAAGTCGCCAAATACTCTGTGCTGGTCACAAACACTGAAGGTTTCTTTTTAATGTACAGTCAGAAAGTTGGATTAAGATTCACTCCTTTGATATGCAGCTGATTATTTTTTTATATATAAAAAAGAGAGAAATTCCTGTTTCCTGCAATTAACTGTATTTTTTTGAAGCGCAACAGGCATAGAGAAATCACATATCTGTGGCGACTCCTTTCAAAGGAAACAATTAGCATCCATATCAAAAAGCTAATTCAGAGAAATTAAAGAACACATACATCAGTAAAATATAATATTTCCTCTTTAGCACATCTCATTGTGTACAATGTGTCACTGTAAAATTGTTAGGCTTGGAGATAATGAAGAGTGACAGTTGAAGGGTTCAGGGCTTCATATAAGACTTTTGGGTATGTAAAGATTTTAATTGCACATAATTATGAATGTGGAAGTGGAACGATTTAATTTTTTAGCTTTCATGCTATTAGAAGGCTAATAGAACCAATATCAAACTGAGTTAGTTACAGCAGAATTACTCGAAGAAGCTATTTTTTCATTCAGCAATTTAAATTAAATCAAAACAAAAAAAAATTAAAATAGCTCATATGTTTCTCTCTTCTTTCACATTTATACAGTGGTAGCAAGATAAGTGGTGTAAGCTATTAACAGTGATGAAGAAATAGTTCTAATAAGATTAGAACATCCTGGAATAATGGGAATGGATAGTGGGGGAGCACAAAAAAAAAGGAACAGCTCTAAATGGTGCAGTTCAAGTAATAAAGTGGTTTAAGTTTGAGAGAGAGTGTCGTCTAAGGCAACTCCCTATTCTTGCTCTAAATACACCAACATGCCCTGTGCCCAGCTTCACCAGATGCACTACTGCTGATGAGCATAACAAGAGGAGGAATGAACTGCTTTTACTGTCTCTGTGGGGTTAGTAACTGCTGAAGACACAAAAATAGCAGGGACAAAACTTTCCTGGTAGCCAGAAACGTTCCCGAACAGGTTTCAAACTTCCTGGGGGCCAACCATAGTTTTCACCTTAGTTTCATGTCAACAGGGGCCATGGCAGGGATTGTCCTCTCTCAGCATACAGGGTGACCAGCGCTAGGGCAACTTCCAGGAAAGTTCCAAGGGAGAAAACAACATTCTACCACAGCTCACTTTCTGCAGGGCTCAGGCCTCCCCATTAATAACTTTCTCCAATAGATTTTTAATAATCTCTTAAATAACTTTTCTCTAATAGCCTGTCTCCAGAGCTGAGCAGCCAACCTACATCATTCCCCCATTCTCTTTGTAGCACCTCGGTTTCAGGTTCCCCTTCTCACTCCTCTTCCAGTGGTCATTTCTTTTAAAATGCCTAAAATCCGGCCTTTCTCTGACACCTCACAACCCTGTCTGCCCAGCAAACGCCCAGGCTGGGGCAGTCTGGAGTTTCCCCTCCGCTGCTTTTCACGCGAGCGCCTGTTCTTCCCCCGTACAGCTGTAACGCAGCCTGCCCGGCACAGGGGATGGAGGGCAGGAAGAGCAGTTATCAGCAGAGAGGAGTGAGAGGAAATAGTGTCCAGACACTCAGCGTTTTCTGCATCCACAACCAGGCGTTTCGGTTCTGGATGACTTTTGCATTCCCCATGTCGTTCGTTGCAACAGAGCTAGAAAATTAAATTCTATCTACTGCTTAACCCTATTTAAGTCCATCTTTCAGCAGCAATTAGAAGTCTGTTGATGTTAGGATTTCTTTGCAGATCTGAGACCTTTTCAATTAATTTTAATCAGGTTCATTAGCACTTTTTTAATGTGTAAGAAATAGGCAAATACATAACTGAAGAGCCTCTTACCTTTTAATGAAGGTAACAAATATGCAATTAAAAAAGCTCTGTCTTTCAGCAACTTTGAAGTAAATTAACTTGCTTTGTCATCACTGTGCATGCAGAATGTCACTTACTGGGGAGTTTTGACATAAAATTCTTTATCATTGGCAGAATTAGCAAGTAACATTAAGAACTAAGTCATTGCCACAGAGACCAGCTTCAGGGCAGGTAAGACTGCGCTGGGGAAGGGATCTGTAGCGAAAAAGGCCGACGAGAAGCTCTTCCTTCCTACATGAATGCTGTAGGAAGGAGGCCACACGTTTCCCCTGGCTCTATAAGCCAGCATTACGAGTCCAGTTTCCTGAGAAGCCCAGTGATGAATGGTACAATTTATGCTCCACTGCTACTGAGAAACTGTTTCTGGAGGAGCAAAGCAGACCCTGGGTTGTGCGCCCAAGCCCACATGGCCTCTGGGAGCCAATGCTGATGTTTCCAGGGCTATACGGTGGCAGAGTGAGCATGGTTTTCTTGCCAGCAGAGCCACAGGGCTGGGACCTGCTCCCAGAGAGCCAAAAATGTCAGCGTAAAAAAATCATCTGCCACCCTTGGGTTGCAGCATTGGGTAGCCCAGGAGAAAAGCAGTGAGACCAGCTGGCTCCATCCATTTCTGCCTCCCAGGTCCACTTACCCACCTGACAAAAACAACTAACTCATGTCAACAATTTCTGCAAGGTTAAGTGTTTCTCCTGTAAAATCTCTGTCTTTCAGCACTCTCTCTTCTATGCGAGACCTAACAATAAACTTCAGAGGAGCCTTGCTGGTGTGCTCTTGGATATGAGCCTCAAGTTTTGCCGTACTTTCTTCACTACAGTGAAATAAATCTGCCCTACTTACGAATCAACACCACAGACAATCGTACTCCCCATGCAAGTCCATTTCGCATCCTTCACTAGCTGGCTGATCCCTCCTGCAGTAACCGGAGGTCCTGTTTACAAGCTGTGGTCTATATTATTTATTAATTCTACCATAATAAATGGGAGGGTGTGATGGAGAGCTGCATATCAACAATGCCAGCATCCCCTGGGGACCCTCACTGTTTTGAGTGGTCCTGGAGACTCCTTACTGCTACTAACCAGGAGTATTTCCAGCAAAACATGAGGAATTAAGATCAGAAATCAGCTGAAAGCTATACAATGCAGAAGGGCTCCTCGTGCTTTTAACCCATGTTGGTGTGGGTGGCAAGTACCCAGCAGGTGTCATAGAGGCCATCAGTGTGTGCATGTTTATAGCTGTGTGGAGAAGCCTTCCTACACCTTTTTGTGCTGCTTTTTGCTCCAGCATCTGCAAATGAGTGAATGGTGGAGTAAAGCATTTGTGTCTTAAGGAAACAAAGGTCAAGAGAGAAATACCAATGGAGACACTCCATAATAAATTCATCAGTCCCAGGACAGTGTCTCTGTCCCAGGAGGCTTTCCATGTCCTTTTTGTCCTGTGGGGACACAGACACCTTTTTCATCCCCAGCATGGCTCTTGTGCTGGCCATGGGTGCCACTCACTGTACCTACACTGCGAGTAATGGAGCGTGCAGCGCTGATTCTGCATGCAGCCCACAAACAAGGCTCTGTGTAAACTATCTTATTTATTTCACTATCCTTTCCCCATTCACCAGGCAAATTATCACATGTGTATTCAGTTTCAATAAGATAAAAAATTGCCTAATAAAATATTTACTCAGCCTTTGTCCCTGCAAGTGTAAACTCGTGTAATTACAGAGCACTCCAGAACCTGTGGCTATAAATCTCTAGAAATAAAATCCTCAGCACATTGACAGAATAAGGCTCCCACTTACTGTGAAAATAGGAAGCGAGTCCATGCCAAGCTGTTAGATTAACTTAATGTGCTCCAACTCATGCTCCTTCTCTCTCTTCAGTCTTCGGGGAAGGATGTTTATCTCTTCCTACTGCCTAGTGATGGCTGTCATTAGCTCTCTGTCATAGGCTGGAAAATTAATGATTCCACCTTTCTCTCTGAAATTATTGTTTCTCAACCCGGTGTTGGCTCTTGTTGCTGGCTACCGCAGAGGCTGCGGTCAGTGGTGTCTGGGACATGCTGCTAGCAGAAAGGCCAATGTTTATTGCGCTCAGAAAATTCACTGTATCCCAGTAACAAGAAGGCTTTGATTATCTCAGCGGTCTAGCCTGATGGTCCTTGCGCAGACAGCATGGCAACCTTCCATGGGACATGCTGCCAGCAGAGTCATGGTGTGACCAACCTGCTATTTCCAGGAAAACATTCCCAAGTCTTCAGGGATGGATCTTAACAGGGAGTGGGAACCTATGCCGAGAAGGCTGCTTGCAAAAGGCAAACAGTTGACTATAATCTGTTCATTAGATGGGCAGGGGGGAAGCGAGGCTATTATTCTTTATTTTCAATAATGTTTAGATTGTGGGACTTCAGCACAGATCAGAGAAGAAGGGAGTGCAAGGAATATAACAATCTCCTTTGTACCTGTGAGTTTAATATATGCCTGCTCCCACTTTGGCACAGCACCAGGGTTTTTGAAACACAGTAGCTTAGAGCGGCAGGGAGTATATTTTGAAGGAACTTTTAATTAAGTCTGCCCTTGGGCTACTGAGCAGAGAAAGGTGGGGGCACCCGTGGCTGTTTTTTAAAGGGTTCCTCTATAAAGACAATTTTTTTCCCAGGCTATCACAAGTCTAGAATTGGGGGGAAAAAAGCCCCAAACAGGTAACCTGTCTAACTCAGCAGGTAACCTTAGCCACCGGTCCCTGAAAAAGCACAGCAACGCAGCCTTTTTACTTCCCAAACTAATTACTTGAAAAAAACCACTGCTTGGACGCCAACCGGGTATCAACATTGCCATTCAGCATTGTCACTCTGAACCACAGCAGCCCTCAAACAGACAATAGGGGAAAGCAGAGAGCAAAGAAGGAAAACGTCCCTTACTGCCAGCCCCATAGAGCATCAAGGAGACCTGCAGAGAGCCCTTCACAGAAATGAGTAACCCAGTCCTTGAGGTAGTCATGGCACCAGGGTCCCTCTTTGAGAAGTAGAGGAACCTTCCTGATGAAAAGCCTGGTTGCTGTTGCTTCTTAGCTGGGCAGACCACCAGAAAACACAGGCTTTCCTTTGCCAATATATTTTCTGTTTGAAAACATATTGTTGCCAAAAAATCCCCATCAAGACCTGCTACCAGCTTCTGCAGGAGGTGACCCAAGGTAACAATAGCTGGAAGGGGTAGGAGGGAGGAATTTCTTCAGTTAAAAGAACAATCAAAGAACACCCAAGTCTCACAGTCGTTGTGTTTACAAAAAGGAGGCTGTCATACCAGCCTGGGTGTTCACATGAATCATTGTGTCAACCTCTGAACTTCATCTCAGAAACCAGTTTGCCTTAGGACCCTCCAGTGCCACTTTTGCAATGATGCATGTTAATAAGAAATCTATCCAGCAGTAACATATGACACTAAGCCCTGCCTGAAATGAAGTCAGGCTGAGAGAGCCCTCACTCCTTTAGTAATGGAGCTTCTCCATTTCCAGCCCAGAAGGATGATCAAGGATGGCAGCTTGGCAACTATGGCTTAAAATACCAGCAGGCAGTGGCCTTCTGCCGCAGGACAGACCTATCCAGGTAAGATGGCTCTGCCAAAATAAACTTTCTTCTTATGTCTGGTACATGGCCTGGAAAACTGTGGGGAGCAATCTGGAGGTGCCTGGTGGCCAGGCTGAACATGGACCCTAAGCTACCACACACCTCAGGGGCCATCACGCAGCTTCACCATGAGGCTGAAAATGAGACCTGGGATTTCCTGCCCCTTCCATCTTAGTCCAACATCATTTATGGCACAAAGGGGTGCTTCCCTCTGGATTTTTTGGTTGTTTCAAATTCTGCTGTTTGAACACGAGGAAAAATATCAAAAGTGTTTCAGTCTTAGACCTCCTTCACACCTCTTTCATCCATTTCTGCCTCACTTTCTCTCACCCAAGAGGGGTGAGAGCCCTGCCCTGAGGGCTGCCACATGTACCCTTGCATCCACTGCACAGGTGTCTGCTTTAAGAAGGATCCCAACAGCCTAAAATAAGTGACTGATTTTCTTCCTGTTTCTGCCCAATCTTAATAAAAAGCAAACATCCCTTTGGGGGAGTTATATTAACAAAGTAAAATTAATTTTAGAAAAGGACAGCTTTGAGTTCACCCAAGGAGCAGTAACTTTCCATGAATGCATCCATCAGATGCCACCCTGTGGCTGAAAAATACCTCTCCCAGCTGGTATCTGAAGGTAGGTCCCTACTGCACAACGGCATTGCCTGGTCCCAGCGCTGCAGGGCAGGATGGTGGGCAGTTGGAAGGGATCCTGAGCCGTGGCCGTGCTGTGTCCTGGCCCCACGGCTGCTGTCGCCCAGCAATCTTTAATACACTGAACATAGATGTGGGGATGCTTGTGTGTAATTATACACAACGTATAGGGCCATTTACCATATGGGAGCAGTTGGAACCCTTTGATCCTTCTCACCCATAAGGCTGGGCTCAAGGGGCCTGGTGTGGGAGAGCGGGGTCGCAGGGTGGCTCACTTTCATTCCAGTGAAGGCCAGGGCTGTGCCTGTATTTTCTCATTTCCCATGAATGTTCTGAGAAGAGATTTCCCAGCACAGCTGGAAAAAAGTGGGGGAGCGCTGCTGGTGTCCTCTGGAGCTTAGCTCGGGAGTCTTTGTAGGCAAGCCAGAGAGGTGCTCCAGGGAGGTTTGCTGGAGCCAGAGGCTCACCTCTCCCTGGAGGGACCTCCTTCCCTGTGTCCCCTGTATCTGAGGAGGGCATCGCTCATTAAAAACAACAGTGCTGAGTGGGAAGTCTTGGCTGCAAAAAGTCTGCAGTGTGGGGATTACTTGCACTTAAGGTGGTGATGCCTGAAGGTTGGAGGAAGCCCACCCGGACCTCTGTCAGTCAGGATGTGGTCTGCCAGCAGCAGAGCCAGGACAGCCACACTGCTGGCCTCCAACACCTCTTAAGGAAGGGCTCATCTTGCTCCACCGGTCCTTCCTCACCATCATCTGCTTTGTGCCCACTGGTGATGCTGGTACAGGCGTTTACAGGGCAAGGCTTGGAAGTCACTGCTCACAAATTTACGTGGGGCTTTATAACAGCAGTGCCTCTTTTTTGTGGTTTCCACAGTTCCCTGACTGGATGATGCTGAAAGTATTTAATGAGAAGGACTTATATACTAAAAACACTACATAGATTAAATTATTTTTTATTATATTTTTCATTTATGAAAAAAAAACAGCCTTTGCAAAGACTGCTGGGAATTTAGTTGTATTTTCCACAGTCTGGTGGGCATCGGGATATGATTCCCCAGCCTGAGTTTATTTCTGACTCTGCCACTGAGGTGTGAGTAACCCTGACCAGACCACTTAGCCCCGCTGACTCAGTTCCTCTTTTGTCTTTCATTTTCCTGGAGTATAAATTCCTTAATATAAGACCTGGTGGTTAGTTTGCACTCGCAGAGCAGGTCGTGCAAGGAGGAAGAGTTTAGGGCTGAAGCAAAGGCATTGAAGAAATTCTGCTAACAGTGTGATGAAAACAATTAACTTTCTAAAGACAAGCAGGTTTAATTGTACAATTTGTCTGTCCCCCCTGCACTTTGCTCACCAGCTACTCCCAAGCTTGAATGCCAGCTGAGCTTTGGATGGTCCAGATCTGGTCTTGCCACAGAAGCTGCACCAGATCTGATAGCAGCCCCTGCTGCCCCTGTGCCCTGGCCCTGGGGACCTGCAGGACCACCACAGCATCACAAATCCTCATGCTCAGAGCCTTTTATTCATCTTACAGGCCTGCTGACAAGTATTTCTTTGCAGATGAACATGTAGCAAGGGTGAAGGGTAATGGTGCTTTTCTGTTACTTGCTCACCCACCGTCCTTGCAGTGTCACTGAAGCTGAGGGAGATGCCTGGGTGCAAAACCACCTGCCTCGGCAGCTGAGTGTTTGAAGGAATTTTGCACATGCGGGCCCATGCTAGTGAGTCTCTCTGGAGCCATTTATTCTGCCCTCCCTATTGCTAAAATGTGAGAAAAGATAGCACTCTGCCTGCACTTAGCAGCATTAACCCAACTTATGCACACACACTACTGTCAATAAATCCACACCACGTAACAGGTACTTGTAAACTCTTTCCATCCATCCTATGCAGACAATGCTGAGTTTGATTGAAATTTCTCCCTTCTTTCTCAATCTTTATTTTTTTTTCTTTTTCTGGCTATTTGAGCCACAAAACTGGCCAACAGACACAGCTGGGAAACACACTGCAGCACAAAGAAAAAATAATAAGGGCTGGGAGGAGTTCTTTTCTCCTCTACAGAACTGTAATTGAGTCTCTATTTTTATTTTTTTTTAAGCTCAGCTGGGGTATGAACTCCTTAGTCTTAGTTTGACTTATGGGAAAGGGAGGGCATTAGCATATTTATAAAAATTTACCTTGTTCTGAAACTGTAGACATGCTTCACCTTTTAATTTCATGATTAGTGTCATTTCATCATAGGGGAAAAGCCACTTTTTCTATCCACCGGCACAAAACGAATACAAATCAAACACATGCTTTCTGGAATTATTCACACAATGTTTTCAAAAATCGACATAGTTCAATAGTTGAGCAATAAATTTTCTTACTAATGAGACACTAAAAAATGTTTTTGATGTTACGCCCAGGGAAAACTAGTTATTGCAGATTTATAGGCAATCTGTGCAAAGACTGTCCTTTGCTTCCAATGAGTTTCTAATTTTGATTTGATGATATCCAGCTGCAGAGATTTGGCCATGATATTATATAACATGCGATATCACATCTATACAGTATTTTCCTCACCCTCAGTGACTGGCCATTTCATACACAAGCTGGACTGCAACATCCCTTGGTCTCCCTGTGCAAAGAGCCACGTCGTGTGATGTGTCTGCATTCCTCTAAGGAATATACATAGTTATGGTCGTGTGTCTCATAACTCTTGGAAATACAGGAGGCAAATTTAAATTTTGCTGAAAATACAGCTTTTCCTTTCGGCTCCTCCAACGCTCTCCACTGGTGGGAGCCGTAGCTTAGAGCAGGTCAGGGTGTGGGCAGTCACGCACCCAAGGCCTTGCCGACAGTATTTTTCATGTCCCTTTGTTCCAAGCATCTCTTCCAGCATGAGACTGGACCTGAGACGGTCAGGGTTGTACTACCTAGGGGCAGCCACCACACCAAGGACCAGAGTCACTACAATCTGTCCCCACAGAGAGGGAGGTTTGAGGGTGGTCAGTGAAGGAAGGTACCCTCTTCTTGCCACCATTTTAGCAACAAGAAGCCTGAGAGGGAGGGTTTCTCAATTCAGGCAGGGACTATTTTCTCTTCTTGGCAAAGGCAAAGAAGTGCCCTCAGTGAAGGTGACCACCAATGCATTCCCTGGTGTCCCAGTGCAAGAGTTTATTCCCGTCACTGTGTTGACACCCCGCTGAAGATGAACACAGATCTTCCCCGGGGACATTTTTAATCTGAAACAAACCGAGCGGTGCCGGTATTGATACTGCTGGCAGGCCCCCTTCTATAGGAAATGAGGGAATGTGGTATCTCTCAAAGGGTAATAACAAGGCTCCTTGCCTGGATACAAGAATGATGAGTGCTTCAGAAGTGCTGATGATTAAGGCCCATGTTTAGGACGCTTGGAAAAAGTGGTCTCCAAAATGAAACAGCCATAAGCCAGTTTGCTCTGCCGCTCGCCTGCCTTCCACCCACATGGCTGCCTTGTGGGCAGGCTGCAGACAGCCCCAGCGAGCGTGTCTGGCAGCAGGCAGCAGCCTTCCCGCACCATGTGTGCCTCAACACGCAGGGGCCCGCCTGCGCTGGCGTGTGCGTGCCATCCCCACCAGTGCCATGTCCCACTGGGTGCCATGTCCCACCGGGCGCCTGGGCCCTCCCAACTGCATCCACTTGGCCTCAGCCATGGCTGCAGGAGCCTAATATGCAATTATCTCAGCAGATGAGGAGCACTATTATTCTTTTCATTTTTTTTGTTTTTTGTTTTTTTGAGGGAGTCTGCAACTTGAGCATGCTGCGAGTAACTGAAACTTCTGGTGGAAGATGGTTCATCAAGCGAAACAACATCAAACAAAGCCTACAGAGCTATTTTTGCTCAAATAAATATTTCTAGCTTCCAAAAAATGATGAGGAACCTGCGGCCATTGTAAATAGTATTAAATTAAGTGATAACTCACAAACACTTAAGTCAGTTATTCTTGCAAAGGGCTGCTGGAATCGTACCCATGATGGCAGGGACCACAAATGCCTTCAGCAGGGGCTCCCCTGGGAATCGGGGAGAGCCATCCCTTCTTTCCTCACATGTCATGCATGTACATAATTCCATATAAATCATGGGTCTGAACAACATAGAAGCACTAAACAAAGTTAAAAGTTTACACGAACACATTCAGAATGACATCTTATTCCCAGCTTTCAGTAAGCACAGTATACGTTGAAGAGCTGCCATTCTTTTTTTCTTCATAACCCAAGCTTTTGGTCCCCTCCTCCTCATATGCTCCATCTCATCGCATTTCTATCTCCAAATTCACTGCTGGTGCAAATGATTTCAATGGCACTTCACAAACATACACAGAGAACGCAGCCCAGATGTCTTCCTTGGATTTCAGGAAGGCAGAGAAGTGTCAGAATTAAATCTGGATTGCTGTGATGTTGCCAAAAATAGTTTCTGTACTCACTCTGTGTCTATGCAGAGGGATCTCAAGGCCAAACACAGAAATTAGCTTCCATATCAAACATTTTACTGTCACTTTCATCGCCACGCCAATAGATTAGTTAAAATAACATCGTTTACTGGCATGGAGTGTTATTGCAAACAGATGTCATCGTTAGGATAAAGACAAGTTCTACTATTTCATCCAGGAACTTATTCATGGAAATTTTGATTTTTCTCATTGAAACATGAAACACTTCTCAGTCTTTGAATCTTTCACCCACCAAAAACACTTACAGGAGGGGTTGGTTTTTTTTCTGTTTCCCTCTCCAACAAAGAAGAAATCAGCATTTTGCTTGATGAGGCCACTCTGGTGGTTATTTCCAATCATAGGTTTTCCTCCAGTGAAAGACAAATGTTAGTTGGAAAAATATCTTTGAACAGCTCTAATTTCCGGTATAACTCTCATAATTGTATCTAATTGCATACTGCTTCCTTCAACTCTTCTTCATCTAGAGTTGAATAATTCTAGTCTCAAATATATTCATGTTTTTCCGTATGTCTAGTCATTGAGCTGCCTTCTTTGTGTTATTTAGATAAAACTGGACATTTATTTTTAATGATTGTTTTTTGTTGCCTTCCTTTACTACGAAGGGAGTATGTATGGATACACGTTTTACTTCATTCATTAGAAAGGAATATGAAACAGCGCAGTGTAATGAGATTGGCCACCAGAACACAGCAGCTCAGGAGGGATAAAGTAATAGTGCACCCTGCGGAAATCTGAAATCTTAGTCCCGCTGGAATGAGAGACAGTGCTCCGGTTGACTTCCGTGAGGCTAAGATTTCATCCTAAGAATTTAATAATACTGCAGTTTTAAGTAAGTTCAACCAGAAACGCATGCTCACTGGCATAGTTTATGGTTCTCAGGCTTACACAAACAAAAGCCTATGCATTTAAGTAAAAGAATTTTGAGTCCCTACATTTTATTTATTTAATCTACTTGCAAACTATTAAATATTTAAAACTACATTGTAATAGATTCTAGGTCCTTTCGAGAAATAATTGTAAAAATCACCCAACAAACAAGAAATGCAATAGTGGCAAATTTGTATTCTTTCTCATCCTACTCCAGAGAAAATAGCAATAAATAAGGTCATGTTTGTCAACTGTTTTCATGTAATATGTTGACTCATTGCTGTTCTCTGGGTCTATGTATTCCTTACGCTGTGTCTAATAGGTTGTACATAACTTCTGTATGAAACTTGAGGAGTGTCCCCATCTCATGAGCTCTAGTGCCAAGATGGAAAATCCTAGCACTTGAGTGCAGTCCCAGCCTTTGCTCCTACTCAGAGCAATGAAAAAGTCCCTTTAATGGAGGGTCAGTCCAAATCAAAATCTTTTGGAAAAGAAACCCTACTACAATCTATTTCTAAAGTCCAGCAAGTCAGTCTGTAAAATGCTCCTGAGTCCTCTTATAGCACACGAGAGCTGACACTGGCAAGAAAACATGCCTTTGTAATGTAAGATAAATGTTTAGCTCAGAAAAAACTGGAAGAGCTTATATTAACAACCCTAAAGTGCGCATGAAGTCAGCCCAACTTCTGGAAACTCCCAAGCTGAGCTCTGGGCGCTCACAGGAGGCGCAGAGCTGTGATGGAGGGCCACCTGGGCTGCAGCAAGGTCCACATCCCCTACACTGCTGGAGCAGATGGGAACCCAGGTACCCTGAATGATACTTATGTAGATCAGTCTAAATGCAAAGGTGTATAAATTTCACTGGAACATCAGCTGCTTCACTGGCACTAACCCTCTCCTCAGCTTGTCCAGGACAGGGTGATGTCACAGCACTGTGGCTTTCTGGGGTGGTCAGGACAGGCTGAAGGACAAGCATGAGCCTTACATCCTCACTCGCAGCCTTAAGCTGAGTTGCCTTAAGGGGTAAAAATCTCGATCCCGCATCTACTGCTATAAATGCCTACAGGGATCATTGTTACGTCTCATTACGCTGAGCTGAGAAAAAAGCAAGAGTCAGATACCAATGGCAGAGGAGTCCTCAGAAACTCTAGCTGGATTTTCTATCTTCTTCTGCATTTGCCTTTACTGTAATTATGTTTCAGAATAATTTCTATGTCAATCTTTCACTTCCAAATATAAATGTCACTTCTCTTGCCCAGGTTCAAAACAAACTGTCAGTTTGAAATAGCTTCTAACACGTTAATAATGAAATACCATTTTACCCCCACTGAGAATAAAATGCTAGCACTAATCATACCATTCTAAAGGGCTTATAAATCAATAAACCAAGAGGCAATGAATGAACAAAATGCTGATTGAAATCACAAGCACATCAAGTATCTGCAGATAATCAGTGTCACATGTTTAAAAAAAAAAAGAGAGAGAAAGAAAGAAATCATTTTCCCTAAACATGTGGATACACACAGTGCCTTGCTAGATTTTATTCTCACAGTGTGGTTTGATTACCTCACTGGGGTAGATGGAAGCACAACTGAATGCTAGAAAATAAGAGCCGTAGATCACTTTGTGATGTGACATTCATAGCCCAGTGGGCACTACCTCATAATAAACTGCCTGCAGTAACAGGGATTTTTCCTGCGTCTATTCACCACTGGTGCCAGCTTGCAGCTTTTGGTTGCAAGCAGTTCTGCTGCAGTTCCCTGGTCAGGGCTGTGTCAGGTGGCCAACACCAAAGCCAGCAGCTAACACAAACGCCTGTCTGTGGTACCAGTGGGGATTGCTGGGACTGACACCATCACACATCTCGGATCCAGCCACCTGACCCACATCACAGTGTAGAGGGCTCAGGAATATAACTCTCTCCTCCCACCTGCAAAGCGTCCTACAGAGTTTGCTGTTGCCTTCTCTCCCTGAAGCACATGCTTTGTGGCCCTTGGCCTTCTGCAAATTTCAGTAAGCAGCTCCAGATGGGTGGCTACCTCTGGTATCTTTTATAACCTCCAATGTTGGCTGCTGTGGTGACCTTCCTAGCTCAATGTACAGCACACCTGTGAAGTTCCTCCCTGGGTGAGTCACGTTCTTCCCCATCCCATCAAGGCTAAGAGAAATTTGTCAGCATAGCTTTGGGAAAAGCTTTCCTCAAACTCATGATGCTGCCTTTAGTAAGTGACTCACATCTGCTGTTATAGAATTCTTCCCTGCTTGGGGGTGTCTGCAAAGCTCTAGTATGTAAACTGTTGTCAAGCTTTCAGCTTTGAAGGCTCCCCAACAAAGTGACACCATGAAGGTGTCCAAGTGCTGTAGTTTGGGCCCAGAAGCCCTGGCACCACAATCCAGTGGTTGCAGGTGAAGGGCCTCTTGTGTGAAACCCTCCTGAAGAAAGGAGCAGCCCTTTGCTGACCAACCCTTGGTCACCAAAGCCACAGATGCTCTCCTTGCATTTGTCACCCAAAATCCCACCCCTTTTATCACTGGAAAGGAGCCTATAAGAAATATCTACTACCTTGGAAATGGCACATCACCATTTTTAGCAAACAAACCTTCTTGTTTTAAAACTAAATACTGGCACTGGATATATAGAGACAACATTAGATGCAAAACACCAACAGACCAGCTCCTCAGTGTTATGGAAACTGGTGACAGCAATTGATTTCAGTAATTGCTTGCATGAGAGTAAGCATGGTTCTTATTTACAGTCAATTCCAAATTATTTCCTCATATACTTTATTGAATCTTTCTTAAAGATAGATTTTGTAACCTTCATTGAATCTACTTCAAGAAAAGAGTTTGCATAATCCATCAAGAATCATCTATAATTTCTTCCTCTGAATTCTGATACAATAGAAAATAAAAGATTTTGGGAATTTATGACAGAGCTTTCAGTTACAGATCTAGGAATAAATGAACATGAGTTTTATTGCTAAAGGATTGTAAATTAAGATAATGGATATGAAGATCAAGTATTTTTTTAATTTTGCAATACTTGGTGTTAATAGAAACTGATTTTGTGTATTAGTCTAAGTGTCTTTAAAAACTTTTAGTGTCGTTATTCAATAATGGATGCATGTTTTAATAAATTTGCTTTTCTGAATAGGTAAATGGATTAATTGATAGAGGATCATGAAAAGCTTTGCAAATGTGTGTTGATGAACTTGTTAATAAAACATCACACAAAATGTTTTATTCACACAAGATAGGTGAGTTCACCCCTTGTTAATATTCAACAAAGTTAAAATGTTCCTTTGAAGTGGCATTGACGCATCATGATCTTCAAGTGATATGGGGTAGGAACTTCTTTTAATAAAATCTTCTGGGGAAATACACCACATATTTGTGTTATTTGAATTGTCTCACAGAACAGCTACTGCTGCCTTTTTAAACATTTCTCCCCAAGTGAGGGTAGCTCTTCACAAGTGAGATATCTCTTAATAAAAGCTTTAAAAACACAGTGGAAGGTTCTCAGTGTGGAAATTAGAGAATATAAAGCTCTTTTTGTCCTTTGCAACTTGACAATGATATTTCCTCATCTTTTACTTTTCAAATGAGCATTCAGTTACCTTTGTTTTTTCAAAGGGTTAATTAATCTACGCCTCTAAGCCACTCAGTTAATGCTTTCTAGCAACCTGAACTTGTTGGATCCAGTGAGCCAGAGCATCAGAGCTGTGTAGCAATAAATACATCCAGCAGCACTATGGAATTCATACATCAATCTTCAAAACATATTCAGAAGCCTAGCCTCTGCTGGAATCCAGTGCAAATTTAATCTGGTGCCCAGGAACTTGATATTTCAGTAATGCCAAGAAGCTAAACCATAGCTTTTTAGAAATACTATCTCCAGCTGTACCAAAACTCATGAAGCCCCAGCTCTGCACCGTGCTATAGGTCTGGGCACTATAAGTCTGTTCATCACCATTGATTTCAGTCACTGGAAGCTCTAATACTTTTTGAGATCTCAATGGAAAATTTTGTATTAGGTGTGTGGCTGCGTATGCACAGGCACAAGCAACTGAGGGTTCAGAGAACATCATGGACAGTATACCTTATTTGTTATCAAGATAATACTAAGAAGATACTTCATTGTTATACACTGCGAAATGTAAAAAGTGGCCCTTACCTTGCAAATGACCTTGTAACATTTCTCCTACGTGCCCTTCTTCACAATCCACCCATGTTGACACATGCCTGACACCGAGAGCTTGGGGACTGCCAGCAAAATCCCCTCTGGAGCTACTCTGCAGAGCCATGAATGCTCAAGAAGTCTGTAATGCGCTTAAGTGCTAGTGAAAACAAATAACTATGAAAACATGTTTATATGTTGCAACAAGTTATCCTAAGTATTAATTTTTCCTGACGTTTAAACCCATTATGGAGTTTTTAAGCATGTGTGTGCCTGTACATCAGCCCTCAGTAGGGCTTTTGCAAACGTGCAGGGTACACACGTGGCAGCTCAGACCAAGCAGAAGAGCCCCAGACCAGTTGCAAGGTCCTTTATGAGGCACGGATAATTTTTTTCCTGTTCTCACATGCATGACAAATAAGCGTTCATGTCTTGTTAATGTTGCCTTGATAATGAAGAAGTCACACTGTACACTAGTGTTTTCTTGAATCTCTGCTGTGTTATGCTGCCACTCTGTCACCAGTAAAATAGACCAGCAAAGAAAGGCTTTAGGAAGGTTCATAATGTTTTGAGGAGAGTGAACTCTGCCATTTGTAAAGTTAAAACTGCCCCTACTTGAAAGATGAACAGCAGCGATCTGCCTGAAATTGTGTGGGGTGACTTCAGCCACTGGAGGTCAACAAACACTATTCTGTGTGGTGTGCTCCAGGGGAAGAACAAGAGACTTGCTAGCAGTCCTTGCTGAAAAACTGTCACTGTTTGCCTGGAGAGCAAAAAAAATTAAACTACCCTTGTGCAGTTGTGGTCAGATATATAGATGCCGCCTTTTTCCCAGTCCCCCCACAAGCTATCTGGATATGGCAACACAACTAGCTTGGTAGTTCTGATTTTATTAGTTCCTTTTTTTATTAGGTCTCAGTAGTGCTCTGGTCAGCACCAAAGCAGGGAAGACCACTCTGACCTTCATCCATCTTCATTCAACTACATTCTAGTCCTATTTTAAAAATGTGTATTTGTGCAGTTGTATTCAAAGTAGCTTGACAGGGAGCAGTCACACATGGACCCCTGTATCCCAGTTATTTTTTGGCACCAGCCAATTAATGCCATCAGCTCACGCAACAAAGCACGAGCCAGGACTGTATGTACCATGGCCCCAGCTCCTTTCTGGCTCACGAAATGTGCCTCTGGGACCACCCAGCATTACAGGCAGCCACAAGGAATCAAGAAGCTGGCAGGGAGAAAGGTGTGATATAAGCAGCAAGTAATGCTAGTGCTCAGCACCAGTGGGGGCTGTGGAAACAGCAGTTAGCAACTTGTGGGAATCACAGCCTGAGTCCAAGGGAAGTGATAATCCCCTGCCTTTGAGATGCAGGACATCAGGAAGGTAGACATCATACTGGCATATCTCTAGAGTTTCCATCAGTGACATCAGTGACATCTAAAGCACTTAATTGTTAGGAAATATCAGGATTTAAGTTACTGAGAGAACCTTATCTCTGCCCTTTTGCGTGTTTGTGCTGTACAGGGTAAAGCACTGCTCCCATGAGCAAAGTCAGAGACCCTGAACTCCCTGTGGAAATATGAGTGGATTGGACCAGTAATTCAAACTTCTCAAATATGTCTACTCTCCCTTCAATGAACAATTTAACACCTGCTTCATCACTGTCCCCTCTGACAGTACCAGCATTCCACTTTGCAAATTTTTGAGCGCTATTTCAAGCAAGGAAAAAAGTAATTAAGTTACCTGGCTTACAATAACATTTCTTTGTAGAATGGAGCATTCACTCTCTCCCCTGGACAGGGAGCACCTTGTAGGGGTGAGGGGTGAATAAAGCCTGGCTTTGCTAGAGTTTCTCCATTCTGTAGCTTCCACTGACACCTGCTGGATGCAGGCATCTCTTGGTTGATGATTTTAAATTCTGTATCAGGAATGCAAGAGCGCTAGGAACAAAATACACTTTCACTCATGTAATCAATGAAGTACATTGCATGTCTGTAACAGTAAAATACAGTCAGACTCAAGAACACTTACCTATTTCCATCTCTGAGTTTATGAAATTAAACCTGTCTTTTTTAAAAAAATCAGACCCAATTAACCATCATGTACACGCAGAGGCTTCCCAGGCAAAGAAAAAGCACTGTTTCTGAAACAGGTAGGTGATCTTTAGAGCTCAATTTTGGTCCAAATGAAGAAAGGAAAGGAGGAAGCTCCTCTCTGCAATCCCTAGCAAACTAAGGGAAGACTGTGACCTGGCAATGGTTGTCATACTTTGTGGTGTACACCAGCTGCACAGAGACATGGGGGTATCAGCTCAAAAGGCTCAGCTCTCAGTCCCTTTTGTATGCTGGCTGGCAACTGATGTTGGGGGGAATAGCTGTTATTCTCAGTGCTGGGTTCACTTACTCCAGCACCACTGGAGGACTTTTGTCCCTAGCCGATTTACAGAGAAAGACCGATTGCTCAGACTACTCACCAGCAGATGCACACACAGCGCTTTGCAAAAGATCAAGAGCACAAGTAAATCTGTGTGTGAATGAAGGTGGGTCAATGAGTACAGCCCAGGGATGTGCGATGCCCAAAATGGCTGTGGTCCACTTTCCTCAGGAGAAGGCCTACTCCTTTTCACGTTAGAAATTTCACCAAGTCCCTGATAAACACCTGAAGTAATACAGGGAATTACAAGAATACAAAAATTAAAAAAAAAAAACAAACCTGAAATACAGGCACAGTCCTAAAGCTTAGAAAACTAGAAAATGTATCACAATTTTAACAGTAAATCTTTTATGTTGGTGTAAAGTGTTCCTACTCTGCTTAGACAGAAAAAAAAAAAAAAACCAGGCACTGACAGACCTGAAACTTTCTTCACTTTCAAATAAAACTCATAGTTTGTACAATTGTAACAACTCAGACAGACTTGAGCTCTGTATACCTGAAAATCCCTTTTCCATAGTTAGCTCTTGGTGTCTAGCTCAGAGCATTAGATTTTAACTAAAGCCTCAGACTCCTGAAAAAGTAGAGGTCTATACGAAATAGGTACAGTTAGCATTCTTGGCAACAAGAGACATTTAATGTGTGGATGGTTTTTTGGGGGGTTGGGTTTTTTTTTTTGGTTTTGTGTTTATTATTTTTTTTCCTGGCAGAAGTTAAAGGACAGTTAAATCTTTTGATTATTGTATTTTCATGTTCATTTAATTCTTTTATTACCATCTCGCTCAAGTCCTGCTGGTCATGGCCAGAAGGTGGCAGTGGAAGAGCACCGATTGCTTGACGAACACAGAGCTTGTCTGCACAGGCAGGGTTAACTTTAAGGGCAGAAGCAAGGACTGTTTTAAGTTACAGGACAGCAGAGGGCTGCAGGTTCAGGTATTTTAAGAGGTAACCCCTATCTATGTACCCAAAGTGTCAAAATATGTGGTTTCACAGAAAATAAACTGGAAATGTGTTAGGAAACTCACTTTTTCTCTTTCAAACTCGGAGGAGAGAAGCTCTTCCCACAGTGTTACTTCAAAATACTGAATTTCAAGACAGCTTGAATCATTATAATTACTCAAACAAGTCATTAGATTTGAACATCTGAATATCAAACCCACTTCAATTGCCTGAAAAACATAAATGAATCTCACAGTAAGCAAACTTAACAGAATTGTCCCAACACCATGTTTTAAGTCTATATCCGTTAATGAGCCTGTGGCCTTTTCAACTGCCCTTAGTGTTGGAATAACCCAGAAAAACCCTCCAGAGGGAAAGCAGGTGGTGGGTCAGAAGACAGAAGGCGGGTCAGCAGGACAGAAGAATAGTTTTAAAAATCTTGCTTGAAAAATTAAATAATCTCTCTGGGATGCATTCACTGTCACGTTGTAATAGATATTAATATTTTACTAATATCAAGTCAGACTGAGCTCCCTGTACCCCTCTAGGTGGTCCGTTCTTGTGGTATCACCTGGTTGCCCTCTATTGGCCCAGGAACCATCAGTGGCCACCTCAGCACTGTAAACCTATAGGGTAACAAAACAAGAATGGGGTAAAGAAACTGAAGTTGATGAGTTTAACATAATGTGAGGGAAAAAAAACATGGAGCATACTGCCCTACCCTACCCCACTTTGGTGTCCTCAACTAAGGGGCCTGAGAGAACAAAGGATTGAGCCTCCTATCTTCTACAGTACTGCTAGACCTCCTGGTCTTCTACTCGTCCCTTGGCAGGCAGAGTCAAAGGAACCAAGTCCTCTCATGACATCCTGAGCAGTAAACATGAGGAACAGGATCCTCTCTTTTTATGTGTGCCCTTTCCATCCATGTATCTTACTCCTTTCTCTTTTTACCTTCCATTTCAGAAGAGCATCTTTCTCAACACTGCTGGGTGGCCAAGGCCAGAAGAGCAGCTCCAAGCACCACAGGAAGACAGTCAGTCTTCATATGCATTTGCCAGGTTGTGGCATGATGGATCAAACCATGTGCTATGGCTGGATTTCTCCCACAGCAAGGCTGCAAGAGAAGTGCAACCGAGTTGTTCTTATGTGGCCTCTGCTGAGTGTTTATCTTATTTTCTGCTAAAGAGTGCTGGGTCAGGCCACACACAGAAAATACACTAAAAATCCTCCCTATTTCATGTTTTAGAATAATATTCGGTCTTCCTTTCCTTTGCTATACAGTATTGCTCAAATGCATTTTTCTTTCCAAAAATTCCCTTCATAAGCAAAAAAGGAAAACAGGGAATAATTACTGTGCAAATCTTACAAATCCCTTTAATTCATTATTTTTTTTAACTTTTTGATTAAAGATGCAGTAAAGAAGGAAAAGATTTTTAATGGGCAAGTGAATAAGGTGAAGCAGGGCAAACTGAGTCAGGCTTAAGCTCTTTTTATTGAGCAGAGCAGTTTCCTGCCAGAGCCTGCCAGGAAACTGCAAAACACTGACACCTTGTCTTCTCAGCACATCCAAATTAAAAAGACAATTGGGTGAGCAGAAGTTTTGGGAATGTGGGGAAAAGTCATGAACTCTTCATTCACCTTGAACACACAGAAGATGCCAGCAGAAAGTAGCAACTAAATGAAGCTACTGAGACACATATCAAAGAATAGCATGAGCATGCAGAGGGAAAATTTTAAAAACTGAAGGTACAGAATAGAATTTTACAAGGAGTATCAGGAGTAGAACGAAACCATTCTGAATATGCATCAAGAGACAGAGGGAAAGAGACCAAGGAAATTATTGATTCACTGGCAAATGAAAAAGGGAAGTCATCAGCACAATAATCCAAGGCAGCCAACGTTCTCTGTCTTATTTTGCATTTCTAAGACAAAAGACGAAGTGCAAAGACTGGCTGATGCAAGCAGCAGCAGAGCTGTAGGATCTCTCTATGGAAATGCACAAGGAAGCATCAGCACACTTAGAGAACTCAAAAATTTTCACTCTGCCAGAGCCTGCCAGGAAACTGCAAAAGACTGTAGCAGAAGTAATGTCAGACCCACTTGGGGTTATCTTATGGAAGTCATGGAGCATAAATAAGCATCAGAAGACTGGAAAGGGGCAAACATATTCAGTTTCTAAGAATGGAAGGAAAAGACTAATCAGGGATTTGTCTATCAGTCAGCTTACCTTCAAATGCCAGAAAAACCCTGGAAAGCACAAAATCTTTGTGAGCATGTGAAAGAAAAGAAGGGAATGAGTAAGAGTCAAAATGGATTTGTCAGCTGCAAATCCTCTCAGAGCAAACTTGTCTCTTTTTATGAATGAAGTGTAATCTGGATAGAAACACCTAAATAAACACCTTCAAAAATGTGGACTGGACTTCAATTCCTTCTCTAAACATCTCCTCATTCAAAAGGTAGAAGAATGTGTTCTACATGAAACTTTCATATGGCAGAGGCCAAACAAGCTGAATAAAGATGCTGCACTAGTGAAAATGTGGTGATCTTCAGTGACTTGTGGTAAAAATGAGTAAGAAGAATGTAATTATTGGCTCCTCAGGCAACTGACATGGAGTTGACTTATTTAAAATGTTTTTATTAATAGCTTGGTAGATGCAATAGAGAATTATACAGTTAAAGCTATACTGTTATACTGTAAAGCTATACTGAATCTACTGTTATACTAGAAGACACTGAGGTAGGGGGAGATGCAAGGATGTCTAGTACGACAGGACTAGAAACTAGTCAGCTAGGCAAGCTGGAGATATTACATGAAAACACTGGATGAAACCTTACAGGACCAAACAGGTTCATTTGCCAGGAGTGATTAACTGCACACATAAGTGATGGAGTACAAATAGAAACTCCAGGGATCCAAGATTGTAGGAAATCATGAGCAGAACATGAGCCAATGTTTTCCTACGGTTTTGCAAAATAGAGATAATCATCACCACAACCCAGGATACTGTTTTCTGAACAAAACTCATGATGTATGCTTATAATGAAATGACATTCATGCAGCACAACACTCAAACATATGTTTGAGCCAGTGTACGATGAGCCATTTCCTAACATCATGTACTCTCACAGAGCAATTAAATAAAATTGCTAGTGTTCTGTGAGAACAAACCTTGCTGGAAGGGACCTGCCTCCGCTAATGGTACTAATTCATTTCCCAAAAGCTGCAATTGCTAAGTGACCATCTGCAATTAAAAGGCCTGACACATTTTAAAAATCCTTTTCCTACAACTGGCCACTGTTGAACCTTCCCTTATTGTTGCACACAAAGCCAGTCCAATATCAATTGATTCAGCATGTTCATAGACCTTTTAGCACAGGCATAAAGAAAAAGAACTTTTTGCCATAGCTTGTGAGAGACAACCTTCACTAGCCAAAATTTCTGATTTGTAATATAATTTTCTCCTACTCTAGCTATCTTGTTCTAGCTTTGTCTGATAGAGAGAAAGGCTAAACACCAGAAAAAAATCCTTCCTGTAGGAAATGAGAGGTCAATATAGGTACTCCACAAAGTACTTGAGCTCTTGAATATTTTTCTGTATGTTCCAACCCTCAGGAGTTACTGTAAATTAGCAACCAGACAGCTGAAATGGTCATCTCATCTGGTGCATCCATGGAAGTAAAAAATCTCAGCTCTTCTCACAGGTTTGTAGGCTTCTTTTATCTTAACAGAAGCTGTGACCTGTATCAGCAATAGATTCTAGGTTCCGGGCTACATGTATAAACCCCTGTTCATATGGTGTGATAAATCAAAGGAAAAAATAGCCTACAGGATTCCTTGCTACATTGCACACTGTGAACAATCATTTACTTTCCAGGGGACCATTAATTAGCATTGATTTGTCTTCTTGCCGAGACAGTTCACAGGCATAAGGATGGGAGGCTGTGTGCCGGCCTGTGCAGCATCAGGAGCCTGTTATCCTGCAGCTTTTTACACAAGTTGAGATTTGCAAACAGAAGACATACCACATAGTCTGAAGTTAAGGCGATGTTCAGATTGTTCATTTTAAGTGGCTAGTGAAAGAGGAAATAGATAAGATAATATCAACAGGAGCAAGAGTAAGTAAATATTGTCTTGACAACCCTGGGACCATCATTTCTGCTCTTTTCTGGAAACCTTCTCTAGTGCCATGCTAAGAGATGATGAAAGGCCAAGAATCTTGGGATAACTGGTCTCACCTAGTGTCAGGCATGCAATTGTGCTGCCAGGAGAGGTGGCATGGATGGTGGGAACAGGCCTCCTCAGAGTACGGTTGGTCTCCAGCAACGGAGGCTCAGCCCTTGCTGACTGGCAGTGAGTAGCTGAAGCAACTCACATTGCTCTTGGACAGCAAGGTACCACCGAGAAGGCAGCTCAGACCAGGCCAGCAGGCTTCAGTAACCAGCACAGCAGGGTGCTTGATGTTTAATTGAGCCATACCCCAAGTAGTGAGAAGAGCTGTACTAACAGGCACACGCCACAGCCTGCTGACTGCACACAAACCCCCGTGTGGATGACCACTGAATGAGAAAGAGCCCTGCAGAGCAGAGATTGTGTGTAGAGAGAGATGGTGCCCTCTGGTCCCTGGGGTTTTGCTGCTCACCAGCTGTGTCCTACTGTTGCTTGCCACCAAGAGGTCATTTGTCTTTATTTACTGTACTGGCTGAACCTAACATTAGTATTGGTGTTAAACTGAGCTCTTGCTTCTTGCTGGCACAGGTTCCAGAGCAAAAGCCAGTTTTAAGCAGGAACAAGTCTAGCTTTGTACTGATTGTACTGATCCATCCTCCTCCTTCCTCGAGACAGCCCCAGGATCAGCAGGCTCCAAACAGACTGGCTATCAGTGCCTCTTGTAAGAGTAGGCAGTGATTAAAATGAGAAGATAAAGTTTCTTATAATGAATATGACAACTTGGGGAACAGCCTTTTCATACTCCAGTAGAATTGGGAGGTCTAAAATTGAGCAGAACCTCAATCACTTCCTGTCCCACCGAATCTTTTTAATACATTTTCTTTATTCTTTTCAGTATTTACTTTCTTAACACCTCAGGAGGTTGTTGTTTTGGGTTGTTTGGGTTTTTTTTATTTTATTTTAATAGGCTTCTCTATTAGTATCAGATAGTTGTACTAATCACCCTCTTGCATATGTGGGTTCTACCTGAGTGGATGTAATTGTATCTACTAATAACACAACCTTATAAAACTTGTTGTTTAGTAAGCTAGAACTATCTATAGATCACTCCCATCCAACCCAGCCTCCAGCAGCACTGCCAGGGTTTTATGTGGGGGGTCTCTGTGTGCCCTATTTAAAGGCTCTGCCTGCTGGACTGCAGCAGGTGCTGGAGGGCTTACTGATGGAGGTGGGAGGACACCATGTTCATCAAGAGGATGAATCGTCTTAGGAAATAAGATGTAAGGTTTGCTGGAGGGGTGGGTAGGGAAAATAGGATTTGTTTCACTAATGTAGAATGATTTAGTGAGAAAACAGCTGATTAGAAGGTTCCAGGGAAAGAAATAAGTTATGAAGATACTTTGGTAAGTAAAGATCTAGCTATCTTATTAAATGTATTAATGCCGAATGTTGAAGGGAAGCTGATAGTGTTTCTTGTGAAGAGATGGTACTTGATATACTGACAGGCTCTCATTTAGTCTTGTTTCAGCTCTGGATTAGGATGACAATTATGTGTACTTATGATCTGTTTCATGATTTGTGCCTCAATTTTATATCTGCCATAGTAGAGGAGGGGTATTGCTGCATCCTGAGGGCTTCTGTTTTTCTGGAGGGGGAAAAAAAGGGCAACTTGGAAATACTATAGAACAGGAAACTAACAGGTTGTTAACAAGCTAGCAGTTCACCTGTATTTTATTTTCCCTCTACTAGTGTAGAGCAGGCGAGATGAAGCTTCTCGGGTGTCTGAGAGCAGCCTGGCATGTGACTGCAGCTGGTGATACTCTGTATAAATCATTGAGAAGTAACTTGTATTTGCTCCTCTTCTGTTCAGACAGTTTGTGCAAACATTTCAGAAGAAAGAAGTAGGTACTTAAAACCAGACATATCACATAGCTTAAGTGCTCTGAATCATAGAGGCATCATAGGTTCCTTTTAGGCTTCTCTCTTCAGATGTGACACAGCTTTCAGTTACAGCTTATTCACACTGCTGTTTATTCTGAGCTAAACAAAACTATTACTCTCTGCTGGATTCTCAAATGGCTAATTAGTGCTTATTGGGAAATGCATGTGCAAGATTGAGAGTCACTGAATAATAGATGTCTGTTGAATTCTTAGCCATTAATAAAAGAAATTAGCATATTTCTGCATAGCTAGATTCTGCCATATTTTGTTGTAAGTAGTGTCTTCCTTGTTGTGTATCGGGAGTTACTGAAACATGCCATAGTGATTAAAAGTGGTAGCATCCAGCTCACAAGGACAGAAGATTTTCTAAAAGAGTATTGTCCTCCCTGGAAACACAGTGCTCTGGGGCTGCCTAGACCAAACACAGAATGTGTAAATTCCAGGTCACAATCATTGTGGTTTCACAGAAAACGCCTCTAGCTATGCAAAGATTAAACAGAGTACTTCAGAGCTTCCAATAGTCCTCTGTCATATTTTTTTTTCGTTTTAAAAATGTTTAGTTACTGTAAATGGGGCATTAGCAAGAGTTTCTACTTACGTGGATTGCTGCTTTCTCTCCTCTGGTGACGCTGTGAATATTAAATTAAAATCTTATGGAGAGACCCCCTCAAAGCTAATTTTGGAACTCTTTTTACAGCAGAAAATCATAGTGGCTTTGTTACATCTCTGGGCTTGGTCTAAGAAGAAATAATACAGAGATAATGATTTCTACTCAAAGGTTAGACTTCCTGCAGTAAGAGGTGAAATACGTGTTTCAAACATCTGCAATTTAGGGTAAATTGTAGGGCTTTTCATTCTTGCAACTATTTTTAAATAGATGAATTGTGAAAATTCTGTCATTGCTTTTATCCATCTCCTCCAGTCTGTGAATAGCTTCAGATTTGAAAGCTGTACTGTTTTTATTCACTAATATCAAAAATTTTAAGACTATTCCTGTACCAGTCTGGTCTTCACCCAACCTGCCTTCCACCCCTGTTTTCAAATACCTCATGTTAGACCTGGAAGTAAAAGTGCTTGCCTAATTATTGCTATTTCCAGCATAGCTAGCTCTGTAATTTCGGATGGGTTTGCTGACCATATTGCAGATCCAGCTTGCCCAGTTAATTCATTTTAGCACTAAAAAACCTGTGCATTTTACTCTTGCCCTCAAATCTTCCGTGCTTTTCTGATCATAATGGTGTAGAATGGTGTAGAAAGCTACCAAATAACTCATTTGTATATATTTTTTTCAATAGTGGGTAAAGATTAAAACACTTTCTACCCCTTTTAAAAGTTACCAAATTCCTGGGAATCAAGGCATTTTAAGAATGACTTATTGTTTATACTTAATGTTATTCCAGTCCTTTAACAAGTTGGGGTTTTAAGTGTTTGGGAGGGCATGGGGGGTGTTAGTTTGGTATTTTGGGGTGGTTTTGTTTGTGGGTTTTTTTTAATGTGATAATGAGTAAATTGATAATAAATTTTACATGTATAGAAGAGTAATTTAACTTAGGCCTCTTGGTTACTTTACCACTTCTGTTTAAGTCCTTGCAAAGGAGATCTGGAATAAACGCACAAATCGGATTTATACTTTGTAAGACTGGGTGAATACATAGGAGCATTGACAGAGTCTCAGGAGTATTTGTACAGTGCACTGGGAGAAGGTTTTACCCAAAGTGTCAAATGCTCACAGGCAGAATAAGTTGCTCTCTGAGCTGAACTAGCTGACAGCCACCACTTAGGATGCAAAGTGAAGATGTGGTTTTAAACCCTGCATCTCTGAGCTTCGGTTCCTCGTACTGGGCCTAAGGGAGATGTCCCTGCATGAAAATTAATAACCTGAAATTCAAGGATTTTTCCTTAAAATATGTAGGAGAAGGGAAATCTTCTCAGTGAAAAATTGAAAGACAAGTTGACAAGTTATCAATGCACAGTTGTTTTTGTCCAATGATTTTATGACTACAGCGTGTGGGCAGTCTGGTTTTTAATCCCTGCTTCAGAAGTCTGACCTATTCTTTATGTCCTCACGCTACCCCCAGTCAATAGCATTTAAAGGTGGATAATGACATTTTAAACTGTTTCATGGGAAAACATATTTCCTCATGTAGCAAGAAGGGAAGAATGTTATGAGCGATGAAAGCATGCAGATCTTGCATATAACTTTTTGGGTGTGAGAAGTGTTTGGGACTGTGCCTTCCACAATGCCTTAAAAAAAAATACATCTTTTTGTAACTACAGCAAAAGATAGCTCTTTAACAGGTTGCCTGTACTTTGTTGGTGATGTTGCTAGAACTTTGTTTGACCAGTAGTGATTTGCATGTCTATACTCCATTTGTAGCAGCTTTCCAAGAGGAGGTACTATCAAAACAATTTAGAATTAGCTGTGACAACTGACAATTGCATGGGTGCTACAAAAGGCTTTTACCAATAAACATTATTTTATACAACAGACATGAATAGATGCTTTAATGAAGAAGTGATTCACCCTGATAATAATATTAACTTGTTAAGATTAAACAGGTCTGCCATATGTTGTGTCTAGTGCTTCAGATGGTTTCAAGTTTACTTTTAATTTTTATAAGTTATGCATATTAACAACAGATGTTGAATTTTAAAAGGATCCAATAATTGAGGGGAAATCATACCAAAGCTGAGTGCTGAAGGTTTTGTCCTTTTAATGATTTGAAATTCTCTATGTATAGTGACTCAGGAAGTAATTTCTAATTGGTGTAGCAGCTCATAGCTAAACCTTGCACTTGATATTTGGATTATTTTCAGCTTACATCCTCCTGAGTTGCCTCCAGGTGCAGAGGAGTGGGATAGTTGAATACTTGCCTCAGAACCCCAACCTTTTAATTATTTTTATATTGGAAAAAAAAACAAACCCAAAAACCCGAACCTTTCACAAGTACATCCACCTTCAACCCATCAGTCTCTGGACCATACACTAATGGCTCTGCATCCAGGGACCTCACACTACTGGGTTCAACCATACACCCAGCCTGCCCCTCTTCAAGATCACTGTATGGCTGGGGGATGGGAGGAAAAATCTAATAAAGCCAATACACTGAAATGGCCACCCCAAGTGAGGGACCACCCTCACAGGAAGACTTGAGTAACTCCTACATTTATACAGAAACACAGTCTCTGGGTGTTTATAGGATTACCATTTGAATGGTAACTGTTTGCTCAAAGTCCAAAAATATGGGGTTTTTTCCTTTCTTTCTTGCCTTGCCTTCACAAGCCCCACACAGGTTGTTTTTTTACAATATAGTGCATTGCTTTACCTTCCTACTCCCAAAAGGCAGCTGGTTATGCAAACCTGAGCGGAAACCGATGGCAAGCTGTGCCAGTGCATCACAGCTACCATGTTGTTGCTGTGATGTTGTTGTTGCCGCATTTTCCCTAGAGCGTTGGCCTCTCTTGTCATAGGTGTGATAGGGGTAGCTGAACACGACTGCCTGTGGCTAAGAAACCGTAGACAGAGCGATGACACCTCATGCTGTCCGGCCTCACAGGAGCACCAGCTGCCTCCAGCCAAGCACATCACTCCGTTGATGATGTTGCTGTGGGGATCCTGAGCTGCACAGGAACCATCCTCAGCATCACACAAAACCAGGCTCTCCCAGACCACAGTGCAGAAACCCCTCCTGCTGCTGGGAGCCACAGGCTGTCTTTCCAGCATCTTATCTGGAAACCAGGAACTGTGCTCAACAGGAGAGGCAGATCTCATTTCTACACTGGAAAGCAGCAAGCTTCTCTTTGCAGCCCTGCTAGCTGCTCACACAACATCTCCAGCACCTAATGGGAATGTAGGAATTGTAGGAAATGTAGATGTAGGGATTAAAGTCATCATCTCCTTTTGTATGCTTCCTGGAGAGAAAAAAGCACAAGGAAATTACAATGATAATTAACATAAACAAGATGCAAAGCCCAGTCAGCTTCAAATAGATAGTGGTGATTCCAGATTTATTTCCAGAGGGCTGGAGACACAAAGCAGTGAGCTCTTGAGTGTATGCTTTATTATTTATATCAATTACTAGCTTCATTACCTTAGTTTGACAAAGCAGGCTGTAGAAAAGGAAAGTAAGCAACAAGAGGCCAGAAAGTCAATCTTATCAGCTTCTTGGCAAAGAGAGTAGATTTTTAGATCCCAGAGACACAAAGGAGAGAGCAGTTAGATGTCCTTTCCTTCCCTGTCTTTTTTTTTCTCTCTCTGTCCTCTTCTCATCTGGTTGGCAGATTGGATGCATTGTACAATTCTGTCCAGTTTGGCATTTCCCTCCCCTCCCCCCGCCATTTTCAGCTTATGTCTGTACCCTGCATAATCTTGGACACCATTGACACCTCAACAAGCAAGATTCACTTAATTAAAACTGTACAGAGCATCTGTTGTTCAGCTGGTATGAAAAATACCAACTTTTCCCAGTCTATCTATCAGCTGGGAAGAACTCACCATGCTCCTGAGAGTAACGGCCTTATGGCAGGTTATGTTTTTGCTCATCCAAAACAAACTGCCATTCCCCAAATATGAAACAAATACAGGTCTTGCAGTTTTCTTCATCCTAGTATAAGGAAATTTTATTTAAAGCAATGCATTGCACAAAAGAGTTGGTCTTTGGTCACTGCTCTGAGTTGCCATTTTCAAGCTGGGGGAGAGACAAGCTCTTCGTGACCCTAATTGAGGTTTGATTAATTGCTGTGTTAATTCAGCTGCCTGATTTCACATTTAGTGACCTTTGTTAACTACCTGATCCATTTTTTAATTCCTGATCGCGTGCTGATTTACTTATATATGTGTTTTGTAAGTACATCACCTTTAAATAGCAATCCCAGTTTAACCATAAGGAACAGCTTATCACAGAATGAAAACTGGGGTTGGAAGGAGCCTCTGGAGATCATCTAGTCCAACCCTAAATGTTTGATCAGACATTTCTGTATCTATAAACATCAGAAATACCATGTATTTGCTGGAATGATGCTCTGTGACTCCTTCCAAGAGCTACACAGCATAGCTTGAAATGAGGAAGCTGTGATTCCTGCTATCTAAATCTGTGCTCTTCATCTCACTCTTCCCTACTTCTCCCTATCAACTCCTTCTTGTATCTGGAGAATAATAGAGATACAGATATGCAGAGCCTTCTGAGCTGTAGGGTCTTGGCCCCAGTTAAATATCCCAGATCATAGAATGGTTCGGCTTGGAAGGGACTTTTAAAATAGCTTAGTTCCCACCCACCTGCCAATGGCAGGGAAACCTCACACTAGACCAAGTTGCTTAAAGCCCCATCCAGCCTGGCCTTGAACTCTTAGATGAGGCATCCACAGCTTCTCTGGGCAACCTGGGCCAGTGTCTCACTACCCTCTGAGTGAAAAAATTTCTTCCTAATATCTCATCTAAATCTACCTTCTTCCAGTTTAAAGCCATTACCTCTTGTTCTACCATTACACATCCTTGTAAAAGATCCCTCTCCAGCTTTCTTGAAGGCTCTCTGGTACTGGAAGTACTGGAAGGCTGCTATAATGCCTGCCCAGCACCTTTTCCTAGGATTCAAGAACAAAGCAACCTTCTGAAGATTATTTTTATGCTGAGTAAGTGTGGTCCTAAGTAAGCCCTCTATTTCCAAAGCCTAAGACTCACCATGCTCTGGTAACCCACTGGTTAATGCATCTGATATCTACCTGAAAACACCACCACAGCACATGTGTACAAACTCCGTAGTAAATCTAGGAGTGTTTATCAGAGACTGTCCTTTAGGAACAGTCTGAGGAGCCTTCATAAATAGCACGTATTTGCTGCTGTAAAATGCAGAACACCTGGGTTTCTAACTGCTGAAAGTCTCTCGGTACAGGTAAATAATTGTAATGAAATCCCAGCAGACAAGGAGCATATAGTACTCTGTCAGCCCTTAGCTCAGATGCAAACCCTGCTCCATCTGGGCAGAGCAGCTGTCCTGCAGTGTGCAAGTCCTTGGAATCAAATGTAAGCAGGAAACAACAACTAAAACCCTTACAGGGAAAGTTAATAGGTTCACCAAGTTTTGACACAGACTACTTCATAAAATCAAAGCATGCAGTGATTTCTTAAACTGTAATTAAAAATTATACCACCAAAAATACTGTAGTGATGAGCCCTGATCCCTCAGAGAACCACAGCAGTTCCCTGGAGAGGGGTGGAGATTAGCAAACACATTTCACATGATGGCTTTGAATATAATTATTTGCATAACTGGATTAAAGAAATGCACCAACATGCCTCTAAATCTTATTATTGTTTATTACTCTGGATATCAGAGAAAACAGTAATTACATTGAGCAAAGATTCCTGGGGCTTGATTCAGAGGTGGGTCTGAGTGAATGTGGCTGCGCCTTGGTCCCCACCAGCTTGTTGGACCCCTTTGTGCACTGTCCAGGGAAAGCCTGGAAAAATGGCCTTGCAGAACCACAAAGGTGGGCCAAGGGAGCTGCTGAGGAGAGAGAAGGAACTTCAGGAACACAAATTGTTTCAGGGTGCATCTGCAAAACATAGGCCTGAGATGGGCCTGAAGCCAGGGTCAGGCTCTGAGCTTTCTGCTGTAAATGCAAGTCCTGAAAGATTCAAGGCATGTACAGGTTAAACCAGCACACTTAAACAAGGGTGCCTGCAATGCTGGGCACTCCTGAGGACCACCTTGAGATGACAGACCTTGGCACTGCTGAAACTGCAGCTTCAGGGGCTGCTGGTAGTGAGATATTCCCAGTGTGTTCATCACTCTGGGAACAATATATGCACTGTGCAGCCGTTCATTTCTGTCTCAAGGTAAAAAAGAAAAAAAAAAACAAACCATAGAGAAATCCCTCATTTGCTTCGTGCAGCTCCCTGCGGACACCATCTGCAGTCACTGGCATTCAAGAGATTATGAATAAACCAAACTGCGGTGCTGGCAAATGAGTGTAAAAACATGATGTGTCAGAAGGAAATGATCCCAGGCCTGCTGTGTTAACAAGAGTCTTCCCAGTTACTCCACAGGGCTTTGGATCACTCTGGATTACAGCACTGTCTGTATTTAGTGCTCAGGCTTGTAAACATTATGGGTTATCTCAATGATAATTAGCCTTTACAAACTGACAAATTAACATTCAGAGAAGAAAAATCTCTAAAAATCAGGATTTCATCATTTTTTAGGTCTGCATTTTTCAGTGTTGTTTCTGTCTCAGTGTTTTATTCTCTGTTCTCCTCTGAAGAGCTAAACAGAAGCTGAAAAGCTTATAAAATTTAGTTGGTTTATTTGGAAGGGTTTTTTACCTTTTCAAAATCACCAGTTCTTCATGTAACTTGCTATGTTGAGCTTGAAGGAAAAACAAATTCCTAAAATTCAGCAAAAAGAAAATCTCCTTTAACAAGTCATTCAAATCTTTAAATCAAGGTAATAAAGGCAGATACACTTCATCACAGGGTGAATGCAAGTAATACCCACTTTAAAAGGATTTTCTTTGATTCAGTCTCTGTAATCAGCTTCTAATATCCAGTTCCTTGTTACTAGCAACAGAACAGCTTGAAATTCTAAGAAAATTTGTGAGAAGGGATTTCAAATGTTTTTCCAATTCTTGTCCCGGTGTGTGCACATGCATCTGTGTATTTTTTTTAACCAGATTACCTTACTGAATGCTGATGAGCAAAATTATATTCACAGTTTCACACTAGGAGTACATTTACAAACTAGAGAAACCATCCTCTCTTTCTTCCCTCTCCCTTCTCATCTTTTTACATTGCCTTGCATCCCATACCCTCAAACCAGGATGGTTTCTAGCCATGGGCAGTTGCAGTCAGATAGAAGCCCTTGCTGACAGTGGCCAAAACTGCCCCTGGGTCGTGCTGGTTTTCCATCCGATCTCAACTTGGTTCCAGTCAATTCCTTGTGCCACCCCAAATTCTGGCTCCACAGGCTGGTAGAAACCTCTTCAGAAATAATGTCTACTTTCAGAACTTTTTCCCTTATGCTTATCTTTTATCTTGGATTTTTTCAGTTCAGACATAGGGAGGAAGAAACTAGAAACCATTATGTTGATTATAGTTTCTAACTACATCATCTGATAGAAAGGTGAATGTCAAAGGAACTTGTTTCTTCCCAAAAGACTCCTTCAAAAGAGAGCACTTGCCATCTCCCTGTTTGATAGGTCTTTCTTTGGCTGGTCACAAAATGCTCATATACAGCTCAATGTCAGCAGCCCCTTCCGCCCACTGTCTCTTAACAGACACCTTTAGAAGTGCTTCTGAAGACAGTATAAAATTCTCTGGTTGTCTCTGGAGATCAAAGCTGATGGCAGCATTGCTACATGTCAAAATCAGTTCCCCAGTGATAAGCAGAAGACATCTCTGCACTGACAAATCTATGATGATGTGCACTCCTCTGGCAGAGTAGGCAGCTGCTTTGCAGTAGGGTCAGCAAATTGTTGTTACATGAGACAAGGGCAGGAACCACAATTCAGTGTCAGTAAAGTGGTGCTGTTTTAATGTCCCCTTATTTGGATGAGTTCCCATCACATGTCATGTTTCCAGTCTGTCCATCCTTGGTGACAGCAACAGTAAACCCACCGAACAGGCTGCTGCATACTCTGCATCACAGCTCTACCTTACAGAAATAACATCGCCCTGGTTTTGGTTCTCCTCTCGCAATATTGCTTCTCACCCTGCTACATGCTGTGCTGCAGGTTCATGAGACACAGAGGTTTGGGATCACACAGTGATCCCACAGCACAGAGTCCTGCCCAATGCTTTTGGCCATGGCAGGGAGGTGAGCAAACCTTTCAGGCTGCTGTTCCATCCACTTGGCCAGAAGCAAGGAGAAAATGGCAGTGAGAGAGAAAACCATGCGGGGCAGACACAGCACACCCCAGCAAGGGCTGCAGGGAATCAGGGTGAGCTGAGGGCATCACTCCCCACACCACTTGCACCCTCACGAGTGGGGTGGCCCCTGCACACTGCTGCTGCCCACACAACTCAGCTGGCAGAGGGAGGCTTGGAGCAGCTTCTACCAGCCTGATTTATTCCCATAGCCCATAGCTGAGACAGCTGCTCAGGAAGGGCATTTCAGAAATCCTTTGGCTATTCTTCAGCATGGTCCTAACCCAAGAAGACCACAGGAAAGTTGTTAGCCCTCCACCCTGGATCCTGTGCTAAGGACTGGACTCTGGGTAGATATGCAGATTTAATTTTTAACCAATGCAAAGCACTTCCTTACTGAGATATTTTGGACTCATACTGATCCTTGCTTCTCCTTGTCCGCAAATGCCATGTCTGTACTGCCAACAGTATCCAAAACAGACAGGAGGGATCCCTGTAGTTTACATAAGGGTATCCTAATGTGCTAGCCTCTCCTTGGTCTCTATCTTAGGTCAGAAAAGTAAAGACATATTTGGGACTTCAGGTGTGCCTCATCTTCTCCAGTAGGAGTGGAGGTGCTGGAGAAACTACCCACAGAACTTCTGTTGTTATAATTGACCCATAAGGACAAATGTCAGGAATCAGACCTAATTCATAGTTGAAAAGACTTACAGTGCTACGGTACGAGGGAAGTGCGCTCCCACCAGCTCTCATTTACAGCACCACACTTGCCATAATGCAATTTGTAGTGGGTCCAATCTTCTTCTTTCTCCAGGCAAACATTTTCTTCAGTTCCCCCCTGAAGCTGTCATGGAGCCAGGCATAGAGGAAGGCATTGGTACAAGCAGACATCATTGCAAACCAGTGGCACAGTAGTTGGATGAAATTGAAGTACTGCTTGTCAATCAAGCTGATGTCTATGTCCTTTATCACATTGAAGATGTGCAGAGGCAACCAACAGACTCCAAAAGCTGCCACCACCAAGACTAACAAGCGAAAAGTCTTTCTTCTCCTTGCTCGGTCCCACTCAGCTTGGCCCTGGGTGACGTTGCCTGGGACCACGCGGTTTTTGAGCTTGACTGAGATTCTCAGGTAGGACAGGGAGATGACAGCCAAAGGCAGAACATAGGTGATAATAAGAGTGCTGTAGGCGTAAGCTAAGCGATCTCTTTTCATATGGAACCAAAACTCCTCGCATATGGAGAAGTCCAGTTCTGGGAACTCTGCATGATAAGTGTGGACCAAGGCTGGGGCAGCCAAGGTGCAGCTCAGCAGCCAAATAGCAGCCAGGATATAAGCACAAATAGGGATCGTGAGCCTCCTGCGGAAGGGGTACACCATGGCATAGTACCTATCCACAGCTATGACAGTCAAGGTAAAGACAGACACAAACACAGTGACGGGCTGCATCAGGAACACAAAGTAGCACATGAAACGCCCATACACCCATCCTCTGGGCTCAAAGGCATACGCGAGTGTCAGAGGTACGCAGGTTGCACACATGAGCATGTCTGAGAAAGCCAGATTGCCTACCAGAAAGTTGGTGACATTGTGCATTTTTTTTGTCTTGCAGATCACATAAATGAGAAGGTAATTCCCAATGACACCAATAAAAACCACCAGCGAGTAGCAGGGGATGATTAGTGGCTTGAAGGTCTGAACAAACTGGAGCCCTGAGAATAAATTGCTGGCATTGCTATGAATCGCAGAGAGGAAGCTTTGGGAGGTTAAATTGTCCGAATTCATCATTTCCCTCCTTTTGTCGTCTGCCGTCAGCTGAGTGAAGTAGTTACCACTGCACTACTCCTGCACTCAATCAGTGTGGATAATGAATGGATTACGGCTGTCCAGAGGTTACCACAAGGATAGTAAACAAGCATCCATTAAAGCAAAAGGTGAAGTTGTAATCCTCGAGAGGCAGCTTTCAGCAATTCCTAAGAAAAATCAAATACAACCAATTTCCATTAAAGTCCTCCTGTATTTACTATTAAATCTAGGTTCTGACAGCATGCCACTTAATAAACATTGAATGCAGTGAGTACTTACTTCTCTGGTTTTGTAATCCCATATGATTTTCCTGTGGATTCCAAGAAGTGCCCTAGATGTCTGTCTTCTGCAAATCCAGGAGCGTGTGTGTGTGTGTGTGTGTGTATCAGAGAGAGAGAGAGAGAGAACATATGAGTGAGAAAGAGGGTGATGCGCATTTACAAGCTAAGTGGAGACCAGTGTTTTTAAACAGTCTTCACTACTAGGTCATGACAGATTTGTGTATAATTATCCCTATTGGCTGTCCTGGGTATTACGTTGCTCTTTGCGTGTTTCTTACTGATAGTAATTAGTTCTTGAATGTCCTTTCAAAAATTCCCTTCTCTTTCCAGCGCATCTAAAATTGCCCCTCACAGCTAAAAATCAATTTACATGCAGTAACACTAGCCTGCACAGTAACTAATCCAAGATTCACTTTGCTACAGTCCTCGAAGTGTCCAAAAAAGCGACCTGTGAATTTGCTGCTATAATGTGGCTGTAAAATAGAATTTTAATAACATGCTGAAGCCAGATAAATGTTTATACCACTAGAGGGACTCAGCTACATACCCGGTGAATGAAGTTAATAATGAAAACGTAGTGCAAAGCACCTCATTTTATTTAAATTTATTTTCTTATAGTGTTGCAATGTTTGTTTGCCTATTGTGAGTATTATCAGTGGAGTTTAAAATCTTTTAAGAGTAAACAGATGTGAGCATCTCAAAGGAAATATTACAATCCGAATAGCTTAGCTGTAAGGGTTCACCTGCAGTGAACTACAGCAAACTGTATCTAGTATCAAAGCTGCCTAAAAATGTTTAGGGTATTTCTTTGTTCCTGCAGTAGGTTTGTTAATCTTTTCTGTACCAGGCAATAAGTGTTAACCAGTCTGTAAAATAGTCTGTACTTGTTTTCATTCAGACATTAGAAAGCAAAAACTCAGAATAAGTGCTTAGAGAACACACATTTAAGCAGACATCTCCATCCAGCTCTTAGCTATTGCTCTGACTGTCCCTTAAGTCTCCTCCATTTCACCCATTTCTGGGACCAGGACCTCAGCTGGTGAAGAATAGTGAAACTTCACTGCATCCATTTATACCAGACAGACAATCAAAAAAATAAGTGGAACAGCCCATCAACTTCTGAATGCTTATGAGCAGAGAACATTGCTAGGTTTTGCAAGGCACTCAGGGGATTTAGACACAACTTCAATGGACAGTTTATGTCCTAATCTCTTAGGCTATTCTAAGGAAATATTAACCCATTATTTTCTATGAGGCTACGGGCAGACTTATAGCCATCTTTTGATTCCATGTAATTTGACATAACCCAAAAGTTCAAATAGATTTAATTTTTGTCATAAACCTTTCCCTAGTCTTAAAACAGGCAATCCTGTGTAGCCCTTGTTCAGACCACAGCTATTCTCTCACAACTACTTATGATGGATTGGCTTTTCAAACCCAGTAAATACTGACTCTGTGCCCCTGCATTTATGGTTAGATTATGCTGTGGACTAGAATATGGCTATAATTCTAGCCCCAGGCAAGAACAAGCATGTAGCCACGCTGCAAGGAGTGCCATCCTTCACTTCATGGATGTAGTAACCTAGCCATGACCCATATGAAAAATGGGATGTAATATCCCACTTCAGAATCCAACCTCACCGATCTGCGCTGGATAAGACCCACAGAAATATAATACCTATTTCTCTCTCTGCATACCCAAATTCAGAATAGGAGAGGGACCTGAGGGTAGCCGTTGCAAAGAAGCAACAAAAAGGGAGATTCCTACTGCTTTCATGACCTTGTGCAACCATACTATTTGGTTACAAGCAGCACGCTGCAAAAGTAATTCCTGAAACCTGTAAATGCAATTGTTTCACCTAATGTGGGAGAAAAATATGGCCTGATCTAAATCTTATTGAAGTAGGATTTCAGGAGGCTTTGGGCATGATCTCTAACATAAGCAAAAAGTCATAGAAAAATGAACAAGGAGAACACATAAATTGACTTTATACTGCCCACATCCTGCTGGAATTGTAAGGTTATGCTAGGAAAGAAACCTCACAATAGTATCAGCACACACATAATAACTGAAAATCACATCTTTAACGGATTTCTCTGTTTCATTAACCAGAGCTATCCAATAAATATCCTCATTGTACCTCTATGAGAAAAAAGGTTTATAATATGCTATGTGAGAATAAAAATCACACAAAATATCATCTAAAGTAGACTTCAAGGTCACCTTAATTTGTAAATAGCCTTAGAGTTCTTTTATTTCAAATTTTTTATTTTATTTCAAGCAATCTTCCTGCATTTTATCTTACCTTTAAAAGTATTTTCTTTACTTCTGAATCCAGTAACCAGTACATCTTCTGTTTGAAGTCACCCACCCTATTTCTGTTAGTGATTTTCTGTTTGTTTTGGCTTCAGGCAGAAGAGTTCTTCAATTCAACTGTACTCTACAGCCAAGACCTGCAAAGATAATATTTAATAGGGGTTTGAATAGAAAAAAGTATTTCAGCATTTTACACCAAAAAAAAAAAAANTTTCTTATTAGAAAAGAAAAGGTCACAGGAAATACATTACTATCATATTAGAACTGTTTTGACATTCCAAGCATGTAAGGGTGTCACACATAGGAATGCTCGTATAATTGAAACTCTGATCTTCCTTGAGCCAATGGAAAAGGTTATATCTAGAGCTGGACAAACACTTCACAGAAACATTTCACAGCTGAGCTTTCACAATCTCTTGTGCTAACCTGTCAAACTCTGTACAGATACTTCGAGTACAAGTGTTGTAACCTGCTATGGGACTTTCAGAAAGTGAGAAAACTCTATAAGCACTAATGTTGTTCCTTATATGCATATCTCATAATCCCTGTACTTCCTAACTAAAGGAGCACAATCCAGGAATGAGATCTGATCCTAGTAGCTATGCTCGCAAAGCTTAATAGTACTTCCTAAGCTGGTAGACTCTCTTTTCTATTATTTTGGCTTCACAGACAAAAAAGATTCTTCTGTTATTAAAGTCTCACAGTTAGTCTATTAAGGTCTCAGGCGTTAGTGTTTTAAGTTCTTATTTATATAATATGTGTATTTTTCTGTAAAACATAACTTATTTTGCATCACAAACTCCTTTCAAAAGTTTTTCACGTTCATCCAGGAATGTTTGGTGCAGAGCGGATCAGGCAGTTCTTGCAGAACCTACAATAAAAATAGATGCTTTGCCTATTTTGAATGAGTAGAGCTAAGGTTATTTTAGCAAATTCTTCTGATGACCAGTCAGGGAACAATGTTGTGTATCGCACAATAATTTCAAGACAGGTCAACCTGCCCTCCTTCTCTCATTTAATCATACAAATTCATGATGTCTGCTCCTGCCGTGGACTGGGACATCACAGTCTCTAAATTCTAAAAACTTTGCTTACAACTAAGGCTTTTGTTTGGTGGCTTAGAGTTCTTTGGTTGTTTTTGCTGCTTTTCTCAAATTCAAGGTACTGAACATCAATAAACTCAGGATTCAGCTTAAAATAATTCATTTAAGCTGAAGAAGAGCTCAACTGGAATGAAGAAGGATTGAATTTTAGTTAAAACATGCTTGAGGTTGCACGCTAAAAATAGAACAGGGGCTCTACTTTTCACTGTATGCACTGAATTCTTAGTCCACTGAGAAAAATAAGCTGATTCCTTAGATGATAAAAAGCTTTTGCTAGAATAAAGGTAATAGTGTAAAAACTGAGGGGAAAATACAAGTGGCTTCCTGGGAATGAAGGTTCTTGGTCACAATTACCACATCAAGATAAAAATGAAACATAGAAGGGAATAAATTCAGACTGTCAGAAGCTATCTTATTCCCCTGCCAGGTTTTGCAAGAACTGGCACATGGAACTGCTGGGTGAGAAGTAAGGGCTTTTCCTATCTCTACGCCACGGTAACACAACGCTGTGGCTGAAAAAAAGCAAATGCGATACCTGTCCTTAAATATAGGAAGGTTGGGGGTGGGGTGGAGGGTAGGGATACAATGAGAAAGTGCAGCCCTTTAGTCTGACAGCAGTTTTACAGTACATTTTAGACCAGATTTAAGGAGTGAGGAAAGACAGAGAGAGGAGACCCAATAGGATATCAAAGGAAGATTTTGCCAAATTAACCTTCTATCTCCGTGTTATTAAACTAGTATTTCTCAACATGGGATATGTAGTAGCTCTTCTCAGTTTGGGTTTGCATAACACATGTGAGTAGTAGCATATAAGAAACCAACATCTGTACCAGAGGAAATATCCTAAGAACTGTGAGGTAGAAAAAGAACAGTAACATTTATGAAGGCATTGGACCAGAAGACAGCAACCCTTTATGCTCCTCAAGAACCTTGCTTGGGACTGACTTGGTAACTCTTTCCTTTTCATTATGTTAGCACAAAATGCAGGACTGCACTGACTGAATTTGATAGAACCAGCAAGTTTGGAACCAGAGGTAACATGCAGGATGACTGCACAATTACACAGAAAAACTATAAATACCTCACAAAGAATGAAAAGAAGTTTGATACCATCACAGAGGAAAAACTTGTCAGGATGAAGGTCACCAGGCAATAGAAGTTTTCACTATGACTTAGAATGGAGTAAATTCTGTTGTAGAGATATACAAAAGAGGAGCCAATGCATTTGAAAGTGAAAGAAAATCTACTACTTTGTGTCAGATTCCAGGGTGAATTTGCCTCTACTTTTTTATAATCTTTGGACAATTTTCTTGCTATAAGTGTCTATTCACCAGAGCAGAATTGCTCTGTATTCTTTAAACATTGGGGAGGATGGTAAACACCAGGCCAGATAAAGATGTATTTAAGCTAAAGAACAATACTAATGAAAGAACAAATTCACCATGGGCAAATTTAGGATGGAAAGTAGAACACTTCCAAGCAGGAGGGCAACAAATTGCCCCTTGGCAGTGCTGGGTTTTGGAACAATCAATGTATTATAGGGGATAAAACATCTGCCTTTAACAGAAAGCTTGATCCATTTGTCACATATACGTGGTATGAATGCATGGGGCTTGGACTTCAGGAGGTTTTTTTCCTATTCTTCATCAACACAGATTTAGTTTGGACTTCACTTACTCTTACTTGAAAATACTCCCCTATCATCTTTTTCAACAGCATTGCCAATATAAAAATGTTCAAAAGTTAGAATTAAAATTTATATACATCCACACACATGGGCCCAGCTGAGACTAAGTTCTAAGATGTTTATATTGTTCTTTGTGGTTCTTTGATGAGAAGACTTGTGCTCTAATGCCTGTGCAGACCAACTAGAACATCAATTGAATACTTGTAAGATAAACTTTCACTGCTGCTGATCTTGGCACCTGTTCAGAGGAGCCAATCTAGAAAGTAGGGAAGAAAAGCAGGGTCAGCAGAGTCATTCCATAAAAACATTTTAGCACCAAGGCACTTCAATCAGTACAATCACTGATTCCTCTTTTTCTGCTCTTGCCTTCCTGCAAGGTTGCTACACAGACTTGATACAAGCAGACTTAATTTCCCCACATACCCACCCCCCTTAAGATTTCCTCTGCCAGAGAAACCCCACAAGAATTGATGACAAGAAAGAAGCTGATCTGAATTTTTTTTAATGTTAAGGTTTGGTGTAGGGATTTTTGGTGGAGTAGGGGGGTGATGTGTGGGCTTTTTTTAAAAAATTCATAAACACAGGAGAAATTAAACTCTGTGATGATCCAAGAGCTATCCGTGTTGAATTTGTTGACTGAACGTGTGAAAGTGGAGTTTTGCTGAAAAGTAGGGGTTGAGTGAACAAGTCTGACTGTCTCCTAGTTGTCTGGACAGACATCAATACAATTTAAGATTGATATTACAGATCCTTCTGTAAAACCATCACTGAAACAAATCGTTATCCTATTATCACACTTACTACAGGAAGAGACAGTTGCTGTCTTCAAAGTTACAGGATGTGGACAGGATGTGCAACACTAGACAAAAAAGCAGAGCAAAGCCTTTAGGAATATCAGAGCTAGAAGTTTAGTTATTCTTTTATACCTATAAATTTAGGCAATAGTGCTGACATATCAGGGCAAAGAGTGTTTACATTTTTTTTTTCCTTCATAGCTAAGTCAGGACTAACCTGGGAAAATATATTTGAATGTCTTTGATCTAAAGCTTCCTCTAACAAGGAACAATTAAAACACAAAAGTATGAAGGCAGGTTTGCATATCCATCAGATGGAACAATTCCCATCCCCACCAGGAAGACTGGTATTTCTGCCTTGGTAACAAGCCCTGAAGGGATGTAGAGTGCCATACCAGTATATGCCCCAAGCTGAATCAGACTGTGAGAATTAGCTTCCAGAAACACCTACAGATTGAATGTTAAGCCCTGGAGGAATTTAGTGTTAGAAATGTTCCCTGCAGATGTAAACAGCCAGGAGTCAGGCTTACTGTATACCCCCAGGGTCCCGCATGCAGTTTAGTCCTGGTGCAGAAGAGGGCTGCCAAGAAAACCTGACGGCTGAGGCTTGAATCTTTGCAGCAACAGGGAAAAATACCGTCTGGTCCATGACATTTTCCTACAGCACCACGGAGAAACAGTGCCTCTCTGCACTACAGTCCTGCTGGGATTTGAAAACCTTCCAAGAAGCAAGCACCACCAGAAGTCTCTCTCCCGTTGGGCTCTCCACCTGCCGAGAGGTGACCGGGCGCGACGCCTGCAGCACCAAGGACAGCTCCCGCCGCCCCATCGGCCGGCTGTGGCCAGTCGCGGGGTCGTGGTTTCACCCGAGGATGGCCTTCTGTCCCCACGCTGTGACAAGGCAGGTCAGCCCCTGAAAAGCAAGAGAAAGACTCTCAGAAGAATTTCCCTGCACCTGGGAGTTCTCACGCCACATGCAAAACATACTTTGCACACAAAAACCTGGGTGGTGACCTACAAAAAACAGGCATACCAGCAGGGATGCTGAACCCTGCACCCAAAGGGGATCTGTCCCCAAGAGCTAAAGAAAGAAAAGGCATTTCCTGCTTCCTGCATTATCCCAATGTGCCCTTCTATAGTTCTGTAGTGACCATATTGCCATAAGTAAACTGCCTGTTTTCACGGGGCAAGAACTTCAATTAATATTTGTCAAACAGTAAAGAAAAAAAAACAGAGGACCAATGTCATTCCATCTATTCTTAGTTGTTTATATGAAGTAATAAAATCCAACTTCCATTTAATTAACTGTCCCACTTACAACAATCTGCCCTGGAGCTCTGAAAGCTCTTAATACTAAAGGTTTTTCTGGAGGACTGTCATCTAGTTTGAGTATAGTTTGCATAATAACATGATGTGGAGATAAGAACACTATTTGGAAATGCATTGTTCTGCCCTCTCATGCAAACTCATATTTTGAAAAAGAAAAAAAAAAGTGGGGGAAGAGAGATTGGACTTTAACAACCTACATCATCAGGAGAAACAAAAAACCCAACCAACTTCTAATGAAGCCTTCTGTATGTTTTTAGCACAGTTGCATTTAGATGAAGGAAGGGATATTTTAAAAAAAAGAAAATGAAACATTTTCCAGCATATTCAGACTGGTTTATGGTCACCTCCCACTCCAAATGTACAAATCTATATTTGCTATCAGGACTATTCTCTCACTCTGTGAGTGTGTGCATTGTATCCATTTTAGCTATGCTTCATCACTGGGGCTAATTCTCTTTCTTTGTCTCCATTTCTCTTCCATAGCAGAATTTGGCTGCTTGTTTTTCCCTGCTTCACAGTGTCACTCACAGCAGCCATTAAAGGCATCTGTTGTTAGATGAGAAAAATATGGAGCAGAAAAGGCTCAATAAGGAAGAAGTTAGAGGAACACAGAAGGTGAATTATCATTTCACGAAGACTCCCACAGCCGTGACTTACTCCCACACACCACTTCTGTTGTTTATTCTTTCATGTTATTCTGATATGTGTAATACTGGTTATAAATGGCAATACTCTTAACTTGAGATTGTCTTCTTATGAAAATCAGTGCAATTTTGCTGCAGATTTCAAACCCAGGTTCCCCCCTGCCATTTTCTTTAACATATTTGCTTTTTTGCTTTAGAATGCTTCTTTCTAGCTTGTTATCTTCTCCTCATCTTTTTATCTAATACGCAAAGTTTGAAACCACGAAGACCATCAGACTTCCTTTGTTGTGACTCCTCCTAACTCACCTCTTCTTGCCCTTCCTTTGGATACTCTTCAACTGTTTATTGAATCTCAGCAAGCAGGAATCTAGCCTTGTCTGTAGATTTCCCCAGCTCATATTAGTCAGTGTTATTATTCCCCATGGATACTACCTCATTACCTGATTATTATCAAACTAAGAGTTTAGTCTCCAAGTAGCTTTTCCTAACATCCCACTTCAAGAAGTGTTTTGTTCATTTTGTGACTGCACTTGTGATAGGAGAATTGTTTTTGTTTATGGGCTTTGCCAAGTACATGAGAAGCAACAAAAGGTACAGTTTAGCTCTAATTTTATGAATGCTCCTGTTTTTAACTGCATACATGGTTTGAACTACCATCAATTAGAAGACTTAAACATGTAATGTCTATAATAAATAACTATGCCAGGATTTATTAATTAGTGATAGTCATTTTTATTTTACAGAACAAATGTGTTCTACTTTGCATGATTTCTAAAAGTTTGTTATCCATGGTCACTAGATTCAGGGCTGGATGTGACAACCTCTGATGGTGGTGAATGATAGCAAAAGGTGGCCCCATGAGTGCTTCTCTCTTGTGGCCACACTGCTGTGAGTTATGCTACTTGATGGAGGGAAATCCCTCCCCCCCCCNTTCTAGGTCACTAATGCCAACTCTACCACCAACCCAGCCCCTAGTGTCTCATCAAACAAGTGAATTCCACTGTTTTATGAGTGTTGATTTCATATTCATTAGCTAAAACATGTGGAGACTTTAACCTGGAATTTTATTCTCTGTTGGCTTTGCCAAAAACTTGCCATAAAACAATGCACTATCAAAATAACTAATGCCTCGGGTATAGTACTTTCCGACATTATACAGTAAGTTAGGAGAGCTTGTTTGAAATCTGAGGTCTGGCGTGCCCCAGATGTTTACATTTCTTACATCACATTACATATATTTCATCATGGCAACAGAATAATGCTCTCTTATCAAGAAACAGAAGTATTATGTTTCAGATGTTTCATTCCTAGGAGTGGTTAATCATGAGACTCATATCCTCATTAGAGTAAAATGAAGAAGCTCCATAGAAGTGAACTGATATATGCTACATAAGACTTATTTATTATTTGAGCCCTATCACTCTAGTAGTACTCCAGGTACTCAGAGAGACAAGCAATCAACATTACTCATTGAACAAGGTAAGACCTGCACAAACAGAAGACAACTTAATCACCACAAACATACCAAGCCAAGAATCTCACAGCATTTTATACACAATAATGAACATGTCTTTCTGACACCAAGTAAAGATAACTCATCTCCACACTGGGGAGGATAAAGCTGAGGCTGGATAATTTTTGCCCTGGAGCTAGACAGATACTAATGGTAGAATTGACAAGGGAATCTAGATCTGCTTATATCCTACCCAGGAAAACAACCTTTCTCTATTACTATATGAGGTATCATCATGCCAGAGGACCAAGAAGGTAAGGCAAGAATTTCTAATTAAACATTCTCCCCTTCCATGTTTCTCTTCCAACATTGCAAGCCTAGATTAAAGCAGACAAAATCAAAATACACAACCCTAGGCAAGAAACTCCTCCAAAGCCTTTTCTGAAGATGACTTTTCCAAAAAAGCCAAAACTCTATCCTACATCAGTAGTGGTCCCCATTTTTTTTAAATTTTTTTTTTATTTTTTTTTAGTCAGGAAAAAAAAAGCTTTTAAGCCTGGTTACAGTTTTAGTTAGCAAAAACATTACACAACATTCCGGTTAATAGAAAGTTAAGATGAAAACCCCCATGGAATTCTGACCTCATGATGAGCACTGAAATAGTCTCTTTACAGTCATGAACCCAACTCCTCTTCTTTTGAATAATTTAGACAGAAGTGGTGCACCTCAAAAACAGAACAGAAAACATCGACAGGGATAATTAAGTAAGACGTATATGTAGAAATCCAGAAGAAATGTAGTATCCATATTTATTGAAGCTATTAATTTTCTTTTTTGTTGTTGTTGTTCCCACTGAGTATTTTAATCAAAATATACCCACAAGAGTTTCTAGAATATTCAGTAAGTACACCATCAAATGGTAATTTATAAAATTCTGTTAAATCATGAAATAACAGGAGCAGCTTTATGCCATGTTGAACTAAGTGAAATACTTGGAGTTGTGGGATACCACTGTCATTGACATACAGTTTTCTGTGCAAGGCTATGGGTCACAAACTACAAAGCAGAGCTAAAGGACTGCTCTGCTTGCATCCAGATCACGAGCCAGGAGAAACCTTCATTTGTACCCTTGGGAAAACAGTATATTCATGAGTCTGGAACCTGAATACCCAGGGTATGTTCCCTGAACAATGACCTTCTGCAACTAAGATTCAAGCTCCTATTTTAATCCTAAAACCTCACCTTTGCTATCAGTACAATAACATGTTATGATGGAAATACCCCCCTGTTATGGTTTTAAATACTCAAGGTTATAATTCCCCTTCACATGAACTCTGAACCAAACCTACATAGCTCTGGGTTCACACCTCACTTCATGATGGAAAATTTTAACAAGTTGTGATGAAACCTCAATAGCTGAAAGCAAGACAAAGGCATCTTTTAATCATCAAATTAGCTGGAGGGAAGATCTGGGACTGCTTTCAGGCTGGAAAGAAGGGGAAATCATTAAAGGAAATCATCCCCTTTCCTTCTCCAAGTAATTAGAAGAACCATCTGTATGTTCATTCCACTACAGTTAAGGGTGCAGATTAGCATTTCAGAGAGATTTGAGTTCAACCAGCAATACTTTGATGTGTTAACATGAATGATGCTAAAATTTCTAAGGCTCTCAATGTTATACAAGTTAAAAAGGGTACACATGTCACTTTCCAGTCATTCTTTTTAAATGACTATTCAGAGGAGCCAAATTTACATTCAGAGAATTTTCCTTTTATCTCCAAAAGCATATTTAAAAAAAAAAATGTTTCAATTAAAATAAATATAGTATTTACATCATGCCCAGCTATAACCCTGGGGATCTGTACTGCCAGACTATGTAGCATACACTGCCATAATGAAATCAAAATTGTACAAAAGGCTTATAAAAAAAATCCAGATATAAACAAGATAAGTAAACCTTTCAGTTGTGACTGGTTTTACGCAAATAATCCCTCAAATATCTCTTCTGTGATTTACAAAGGTATAGCAAAATTTCAAGCACAAAGTCATAACTAAAGCACACTGAAAACAGAAAACAAAAACAGAAAAGTTCTACAGGCTTAATTTCACATGTATTAAAACATAACAGTCTCTAGTATGGGGCCACCTCTGATTAATCTGGAAACAAATCTTTCCTGCTATTAGTTCGCTGAGTACTACAGAAATCTGCATTTGCCCTGAGGCAGAATGGAAATTATAAGATAATATAATAGACCTTACAGACCTCATAAATTAAAAAAAATAGGATGTCTAAATCATTCAATACAGTCCTCTCCATGATTGAAATTAACTCATATGTATAAATGAAGCTGAATTCAGTTTTCCCAAGGTCCTTTGTGACTGTCCAATTCTCTTAATACACCAAATATTCAAGTCATTAGACAAAGTTCGGCCAATTTATTTACCAATAAATGCTAAACTCCAGCAAGGATAAAATTGCCCTCCATGAACCCAAGTCTGTCCACATCATCCATCATTATTACTGATCAATTAACTTAAAATAAAAATGCATTTTTCAGGAAAGAGAGCTTTGAGTGATGGCCGTAACTAAATTTCTCAGCCACATAGTGAAAAGAGCTTATTTTCCCTTGAAACAAAATTAAAATACCAAGGAAAATCACAACTCTAGACTGGGGATTGCAAAGCACTAACAACTCTCACCATTCGTTACAGTCCCCTCAGTGCAGGAAAACCAAAAGTAGTGGCCTCTGAGGTGTCTTTCTGGACTGATTTGCATGACATATTAATGACAACTAGCTATATTGTTTTGCTCCTGGAATTGGAAAAGCAAAACAAAATACATAAGGAGAGGAGATACACAAATAGAGGCCAAAAATAAATTTTATCTCGTTTATACACAAAAGAATTTAGCATTTTTACCCCATACTTGTACATGGTTACTGGAGAACCTGAGTTCCTCAAATTTGGAATTTTAATCTCCAGAACACACTCAAAAGAGCAAAAAGCTGTAACTCAGTCTGCAAATTGGGAACCAAAATGTGAAGTAACTAACCAACTTTCTCAACAGGAGAAGGAAATAATAAGAGAGAGAGAGGGGTCTTAAACCCCCATTAGTAACCCCTGAAATATTTTTGCTCCATAAATGAAAGCAGAACATCGAGGATGCTTGTTCAAATGGAGGGGTTCAAAATTTGAAGAAGGACAAGGGAGGAAAAAAAGCAATTTATTTTGCTGCATTAATTTTTGCAAAAGAGTTGATGTCATGGTGCCATCTCACCACGGTGTCCAGGAGTTCACTTCTACAAGCCAAGGATTTTACTTTTTACCAGTATTAAAATGATATGGCTAATCTACTCTATTGATTAATTAAATTTAAATTAAATGGCACCATGTGCCATACTGATGTGATTGAATTTGAACCCACACACGTCCAAAATGAAATGGTAAGTTGTAATGCCCTCTCAGCATTCATGTTTCATAACGCAAGGGTTTCCTGCTAAAATAGATTCTCAATTAATACAGTATGGTAATCTGTGGCAGACGTAGATGTTCACAAGGACTAATTTAGCCTAGTGAGATGTATCTCTTTGGGCTTCCAGCAGGGTCAGTGGGACAAGAGACTGAGAGTGGGTAGTTAAAAAGCAGCTAAATTCTTCCACTGAATGGTTCAGTACCCATATTTACTAGTCCCTTATAAAAGGGCACCCAAGGAGTCTGTCTTTGCTTCACAGTTTAGAAAGCCCCTATTTGTGAAAAGATGAGAATTTTCTGCTACTTTTGATTTTTTGCTATTCTGTTAGATTTAATTGGTTTAAGAGCTGTCAATTCGTGTCAGGATTATATTCTCTGATTAACAACTGTTACTCCTTTCTTTGATTACTCACTCTTTAACTTACACATTGTTATATAGTATAGAACTTCAACATCAAAAGGACTGATCAGACAGATCTGAATGAGCAAAGTAATTTAGTATAGCTACAGTCCTTGCCCACGCAAAATACCCCATTACCAAGGGAGCAGTTTCTCTTTTGTCCCATTTCTCTCTGAAGTTAATGCTGCTTGACTACAGTGAATAACAGTAGATGGTGTTTCCTATTATCAGGAGAGCAAAAGTAGTCTATAATTCATAATAAAGCAATTTTTAAGCCACTTGAAATGCTTTTTGCACTTAGAGTTACTCTATTTTCTGCCTTGTACAGCTTCCATATAGTCCAGCTGGTTGGTTTCTATATACAGACTTATTTCACATGACTGAAATTGCACAATGCTTGAAGGCTACCAAAATGCTGTTGAAGCAGCGAGGAAGAAATAAAATAGCGAAGAGATCACAGAAGCTGTGATGGGCTGAAAAACATACTTCATGTCGATGAGGCTTAGTGGAGACAATCACAAACATTTGTTCATTTGTTTAAGGTGACACAGAAACAAAGCTTTAAGAGCTTGAAATGTGAAGACTGGAATATTGGCACATCCTTGTCACAGGAAAAGACACATCTACACTGTTGCAGCAATTTGAATGCATCAGGTTATCAAAGATAGGACACCATAACCATAAACTCAAGAAAGAGATCTGGAAGGCTCAGTGGAGGTATGGGTTGGGTACAACGGCGAAGGCAATAGAAGCCACACAGGTTCCCCAACAGTTCCCTGCATCATCCTGACAGAGTCTTCCCAGTCATGTAATATGACTATAGCTGCTATATCGTCCCCACCACCCTGGATAGCACAGCTAGAAGTGGTGTAAATCAGCTACCTGGCTCTCTGGCTCCCAGGATTTAAATATGTGTTAATTATCCAGCTGGAGACTTTAAAATTACTAAACTGAAAGCACAAGACATTAAGTCCAGCCAAAGACAGAATTATCCTCTGTAAGTCTCCAAAGGTGAGACTCATGTTGCTTGTAGGGTATTACTGACACCAGAAAGGGATGATGTGGTCTGCATGGTCCCAGCACACGATGAGGCATTTGGAGTCTTCCTCTTAAGTCTGACTTTCTGTCACTGAATGCCATGTATACAACTTGGGGTCCTTGTTATCCCAGACATTGAGCAAATTGTTCCATGAAAAGCATATATAAGATATATATCTTATATATATA
>VXBJ01004731.1:618034-700617 GCA_013400055.1 Nycticryphes semicollaris
AAAAATAAGGTACAGGGATAATTTTGGGTGGCAAAGATGCATGATGATGTGTGGAAAAAGGTATTTGAGAAGGAACATGAAGAATCATTAAGTTAATGGAATATATGTTATACATTATATATATTATTATGTATATTATTTTATATATAAGATATATATAAAGCATGAATCACACATGCTTCCAATGCTTTGTCTAGAAACATGATCCAGGTATGTAAATGGGAACTGAAAGGTTTTAGTAAGAAAGGAGAAACATTCCCATAACAGGAGGTGAAAGGGACAAATTATGACTATTGAATGAGTTGTGGAAAAGTCAACACTGGCCAAATCTTCCTGTTCATTGCCCATAAATAGTATTTGTGACTTTTTGGGTCACAAGCTAATTCCACGACCAAATTAATTTAAATTGCTTAACAGAAGAACAGCAGCACTAGGTTATCTACCTACCGAGTCCAGCAGCCTATCACTAGTAATATCTCTTGAGAGAAGGAAAGGGGGAGCAAAAATAATATATAGTGATGCTTTCCCTGTGACTGTTTTCCAGCAATCAACATTTGAAATACTTTTAAGCCGGTGTTTTAATCCAGAGATGCTTGTTCCATGGGCTTTTCTTCTACAAATTTGTCTGATTGTTTTCTGATTTCCATTCATCAAGTATCCAAAACAATCTCAGCCAAAAAAAGTGCCATGTTTTAATTACATCACTTTGGGTTTTAAGCCTACTGCCTGATTGATAACTTTATGGGTTGCTTCCTAGTTTCTGCTTCCTCAATTTTTACCACATTGCTACATTGAACCCATAAAGTTATCAATCAGGCAACAGACTTAAAAAACAAAGCTGCATAATTAAAATGAAGAACTTTTTTGGCAGAGATTGTGTCTGAATGCCTGACTCGTTTAACCTACAAAACCTACTCCTTTAGCTTACCAAAACAAAAAAAATAATTTTTTAACTGAAGTATGGCTGAAAACACAGATTGAACTTCAAAACAGGAGAGTATATAGCCTACAGTATCTGGCACTTCTGCATAAATAGAAAAAAACCAACTGTTGGTATGTTGTCACTAAAAGTGATCAACATAACAGATATTAGATGAAGTAGAGTTATCTTCTTGGTAAATTTTAGTAAGTTTTTGTTCTCCATCCCTTCCTCAGCAATTGTCTCCTGTCTTCATTAATTAATTAGTTCTGCCTGGAGCAGTAAGCTTGTGATATCTATGTGAAAAAACCCTGGAAATCAGTAACTCAAGAGACCCTCAGAAGCTTTGATCATTTGTTCACTCATTTTAACCTACAAACTTTCATTATTTTTCTTTGATGATTCCCACTATAAATTCCCACAGGAGAATCTGAAATGCTGCTGCTGTGGTCTTTTCAGGTGAACTTCTTATAAACATCTTAAATCTCATGTTGCTATAGAGAGTTCTCCACAGGAGCTGGATGCCATGGAATAAACACATTAACCAGCTAGTCAGAGCTTCTCCAAACAATTAAACATTTCTAATGAGATAGCAAAGATGTGAATAGGCTCAGAATTTTTGACATCTGATTTCACCCTTTCAACAATAAACAGTAGAAGGCAGCCATGAAACCATATTGAGGTGCACAGTGATTTGTCAATGCTGGCACTGCAATAAGTTACCACAATCCTCATCCAAAAATCAACAACACTGTTTACTTCTCCATAGAATGATCACTTCTCATTTGTCCTGCACTAACGTAATTAAATCATGATTTAATGATTAAGAATACCTTGCATCTATTACTCGTCTTACAAAGATCAGCAGCTTAATCTCAGATGGAAAGAAACAATATTTTTGAAAACTCTGTGCATATGATCTGGAAACAACATTGATTTAATTTGCATAGATAGTGCTAATAGCTATAAATACTAGTAGAAGGGGAAAAATGTTTTAAAAAAATTCTTCCTTCTCTAAGTAACAAATCGCATCATTGACCTTTTTGTTCAAGTGGGATTCGCATATTTCCCAGCAGAACCACTGATTTCCTATTAGGCAAATTATTGGAATTTAACCTCATTAGTAATTTAAAACTATTCATAACAGCACTTGGATCATTTTATTTACTGGATGACTGGAAAGTTAGTATTGCAACAATGAATTTCCCATCCTAAACTGCTTTCAGAATGATAATCACACCATAAAATCCTGAATATAACATTTTTAAAATAAGTGTTAATGAAATTCACAAACCAAGACAGAGGGATATTCCCCAATTTCTCTGTTAGGGAGAATTTATTTGTGATATCAGCCTATTTAAATAACAGACTGAGAGCAGCATTAGGAGTCAGCAATTCCTGAGTTGTCCTTAGTCTACCTTTGCCTGAACTTCAAGAGTTTAAGTGGTATTTTAAACACAAAGAGGGCTTCAAGTACTTGCTGCAACTATTAATCACAGAATATTCTATTTTTAAGTAGTATAAGAACAAGAATTTATTAGCATTTTATTCTGAAGATGTATAGGAGTGAAGATTTTGCCTGGAAAACTGGGATTTCAGATCTTCTGATAAACCTACCAAAAGAGCAGGTATCCTTTCAAAATGTTCACCTTGACAAAGGTTACATATTCTGATCTTCCTAGACCCATTAATGGTGAGAAAATAAGCTGATTAGGCACTTCAGGACTGTTTTTTATTAAATCAGCTACTTGTTCAGTTTCCATCTCTTTTCAACTCATGGCAAGGACAGCCAAGGAGCGCTGGTGGCTGCATGACAAACATATGACTTCCTTCCTTCAAAGACTCCCAGCTCTGGGCATGTATTCAACTCTGCAGAAATTGAAGAAGCTTTTCTTCTTTTCCAGCGTAGGTCCAAATTTCCACGTGCCTGTGCTAAGCTAACCAGACAACAGGTTGTCATGTCTGGGCTGCTATTAGAGTTCAGAGGTTGATTTGAAATGCAGAACTCCTTTAAATAGAAAAGCCAGCTGATGTAGCTCCCAGTTCCTCTCCCTGACTCCTACTGCTGACTTGCTTCTGCCCCTCAGCTTAACTGATCTAGCTTAAATGTAACACTGTAAACCACAAAATTATTAATAAGCAGGGTTATTTCACAGGCTGTTCCCAAACCACTGTAACTCTGGCTCACTACCACAGTCCCAGGGGCTGGAGGAGGACAGACCATGACTCTGACACAGTCCTTTGTGCCTTTCGGGTAGCAGCATAAAACATGTGGGCATTTGCAAAGCACTACAAGGTGTGCCCACAGTCCTGATAAAGACCCCCTGACTGAAATCCATAAGCTTGTACTAATGGCTCACTGATTCCCGGAAAAAGCTTATTTGACCAAATCATTTGCCCTATTGCCCTGAGATGTCCTAATTTCAGGGTGTCACTAGAGAGAGTCATTCATATATTTTTAACCTTTTCCCTGTACTTATTCTATTGCTACCCAACAGATCCAGCTAGTTTTTCCTCCATCCTACATATACACATATTTTTCAGTAAGTGACAGCCAGGTCCACAGGAGTCATTCTCAGAAATTACCTTTTCCTATAAAGCTCCAGTGGATACAAAATCCCAGCCGTCTCATAACAATTGACTCCGTTGATTAAGTGGCATTGCTGGTTGCTCAGTCATACATGTGGCAATTGGTAATGAAGGAGAAAGAGTCTTTTATGCACAGTTCCCAGCTGTGGAAAGATTAGCGTGGATGGCATGGACTGTGCCACAGAGTGACTCCAGCTATTGGCTGAGTGTACTGACACACTGCCGGTTTCCCACTCCACACATGGGAACAGAGAAGGAGATGAGATCTGGGTTAAAAAATCACCATAGGCTCAATGCAACCTCTGAACTTTTCAGCAGAGAATCAGTGGGGCCATGGCAATATTCACTCCCTTGAAATCTGGCTCCATGTGACTATTTGCTGTATAGGTGAATAAATAGCATTTTATAACCTTCTCAATGGAAGCAATTGGCATAATACAGGCAAGAGAGAACTAGCACATCTACAAGTGAACAAAGTTCTGCCTGTCTACAAGACAACTAAAAAAGAGAAAAATCCTTTTTTATGTGTGACACAATAGTTTCTGATGCTCCTTTCTCTCCCTCTCTTCCAGCTAATCCACATCCAGAAATAAGTAGAACTTTTAGGAAGGTTTTTCAGAACCTTTTGTCAGACAATAAACCTTTCTTGTTTCTTCAAGGTAGCTTCTTAGTTTCTTCTTAGCTAGACTAAGGCTGTGCAGGACAGCAAGTACTATTTATTATTGCAATGTGAATAACTAGCCATACCAAATTAATTTCCTCCCACTGGAGGGAAAGAAGATTCTGAAGATTCAATGATTATACTGGAAGATTTTCGTTGATACTTTCCACATGTCTGTCACAGCTTTTTTTAAACCCTGGCTGCTCTGTACAACAATTAGGTGTAATGGGTATAATTAAGTATAAAAGGGTATTTGTTCTTGCAAAAAGATGACTCAGAGTTTAAAGTGTCCTTGAGTAAATCTAATACAAATAAATACGGCAATAAATGAGTGAATTCCATTGAAAACCATTTGCACTTTAAAAAATATAACCCTATTGACTTCCATACAAATTAAGTAATATGGAAACCACTGAAGAGAAAATTACTCTGTCATCTACACAAATTATTGGAAAGTAGTTAGACAAGGAGATTGTTATGCAAATGTAGATCCAATGCAATCACAAGGCCTGGGTGTATTTTCTAAGAAAGCTTGTTCACTTTCTAACACATTTTATCTGCTGTGCTTCCAATGGCCTTTGAGTCAGACTTTTCTTATCAGCCCTGTGTACTTTGTCTTGAACAAACATTTGCAGTATGAACATTCACACGTGAATATATTTATATTTTTCACAAAATGCAAGTTTGGCTGATGAAGGTATCGGTACTAATCTATATAAGCCTTTGTAAAGCATTTAATATACTGGCACATGGCATTTGGATTTAAAAACACAATATACAACAACCCGATGCATTGTAGAAGGCAAGCTCAAGTGACATGTATCTGAAATAGTAAAAGGTTATTATAACACCACCTCAAGGCAAAGGTTTATTTGGCAGTTTTTTAAAATTTGCAAATGTCACAAGTTATAGGTTACTGCCAACAGAGCAGCAGCAGAGACAAAATCAAGGAAAGAAACAACAGTCATGCATTGCAGAGGGACAGAAAAAGAGATATCCCTGCACATGTGCCAGCCAGCCTTCCTAAAGCCTTGGCTTGCACAAATGGCCACAGAGCCTAAATGACCACTTGTTGAATGCACAACTCTCTCGTGCACCAGCTTTATTACTGTGTATAAATAATTAGTACTTGGAGAAAGCTGCCCCTATAGTGAAGAAAAAGACAGTTGTCTCACCCTCACTGTTAAGTAAGGCTGTGTACGGGCATAGTTATTACAGAGCAGCTAAAGAATGCTGTGGTGACTTCTAGCTGCTAAAGTTCCAACATAAACCTTGGGTATAAAAGCAGAGGAATGTCATCCCAAGGGAGAGGAATGATTGATGGCAAATCATAGAACGGTTTAGGTTGGGAGTGACATTAAAGATCATCAAGTTGCAACTCCCCTGCCCTGGGCAGGGACACCTCTCACTAGATCAGGTTGCTCAAAGCCCCATCTAACCTCACCTTGAACACCTCCAGGGATGGGGCATCCACAGCTTCTCTGGGAAACATGGGCCAGGGTCTCACCAGTCTTGGAGTGAAAAATTTCTTTCTAATATCTAATCTAAATCTATCTTCTTTCAGCTTTAAGCCATTACCCCTCATTCTATCACTATGTGCCACTGTAAAAAGTGCCTCTCCAGCTTTCTTTTAGGCTCCCTCAGATACTGGAAGGCCACAATGAGGTACCTTCAGAGCCTTCTCTTCTCCAGGCTGAACAACCCCAACTGTTTCGGCCTGTCTTCATAGTGGTCCAGTCTCATTAGCAGCAGAGCTAATGGGCCTTCTTGATGGATCAGCTGCAGTCCCTGGCTACAATATTTTTCCAGCCCTGTCCTCACCTTCTGCATAGCCCCACTGCTTAGACCATTTATTGATGTGAATAATTAGTTCCCTAGGTAGCCTATCCTTAGAGTACATGCCTCCCTCAAACGCCAGCAAAACCCTGTTGCACCAGGCTGTTGACTGTACCTACCTCACTCCTGCCATTTATAAGACTGTGGCTGGGTGCTGGGCTGAATAAATGAATTAATTTGCTGAGTGTCTTGGCTATTTGCTCTTTCTCAGTTTCTCAATACCCTCTCAAAAGTGCCAGAAAAACAAACAGACCAGGTCTGCTTTTCCTAGACTTCACTGTTCTCATGAAAGACACAAAAGAGCTCGATATGAGTTCATCCAAGAGGAGGTTAAAAGGTGAAGCTGTTCCAATCCATACAGACACGAAGAGAACATCTGATAATGGAGGGATTATTAATCTACCAAAGGCATAATGAGAGCTGGAGGCCAAAGCCAGAGCTAGATAAATTAATGATAAAAATAAGGCACAAAACATTAGCTATGGAGATAATTGGACATTAGAGCTACTTTTTGAGAATATGAGTTCTCTGTTGCTTAAAATCTTTCTAAAGATTTTAACATTTAAGGGTTGATTGCCTTTCTAGAAGGTATTCTACAGCTCACAGAGAACTTGCAATCTTGAAGCAATAACTGAGTTTTCTTGTACTGGATACAGAATCCAATTAGACAGAGAAATCTCCTCTCTTTCCTGAGGACAATATACTCCTCAGTAAGTAAAAGAAGCATATACTTCTATATGCCTTAAGAGTTAAACCGTGCATCTATGTCTGAGGTACATGCCTTCTTTCCCTGGGATTTGATTGTGCCTCTTCCTAAGAATTTTCTATTTAAAGCCATCGGCACTGACGTTCATGAACCATGTGCTACATCGCTGGGTTACAAGCATAATCTCAGAACAAATCTGGAATAAATGGCTCTGTGGTGATGAAGGCTTAGGAGTGAAATTAAATTACAGGGACAGCAGAGAGCATTTCCTAAACAACAGACTCATATCGGAATAAGTATTGACACATTTAAAAGCTAGACAGAAGCAATTCAAGAATATTGTGTGAGTTCATTGTACTTGCTAAAAACATGCTTTACTTCTCATGCTATTTTAATCAGACAACAATGCATAGAATTAAGACACACTTCTCTCATCAGACTGTCTCTTCACTGTGTGCCTCTGCTTCTGTTCCATCTGTAACTCTACTCAACATAAGTGAGATTACCACACAGCAGAAGGACTATGCAGTTTGGGTCTTAGGGTGAGAGAAGACAAAAATTCTAGCTCCTTATGAGCTAAGCAGGGGACTTGCTCCCACATCTGTGGATACTCATGGAAATGTTCCTGCTGGTGACAGCAGACTGTGTATCTGGCCCGTATTTAAGTAGAATTTTTCTGCTAACAATGCAACCTACCTGAAATAACCATGAAATCTATGTCAGTTGTGTTTAGATTTTGGGTTTGGTTTGGGGCTGGGGTGTTTTTGGCAACAGCTGTTAAAAAAAGTGTAGATTTCCTATCTGTTGGATTAATTTACTGAATGCTCTCACAGAGGAGAGTTGGAATTGTATGAAGTCCTTAAATGAATCCAAAGTTAGCCAGAAGCTCTTTAAATAATATGTGCATATTTTGGAAATTATTATTACAAAGTGGCCTTTCATAATAACAGTCTATTGCATACCTTTGCAAATCCCAACATTTGAATCTTTCCAAAGGGGTCCATTGCATACAGGAATACCTATTTCTAATGTGTTCCTTTGGCAGGTGTAAGGAACAGCTCTAGAGCACTAAAACCCTTTGAGACCACGAAGCTGGTTCTCTCAACTGCCTGCTCAAATCCAACCCCTCTTATCCTGCAGGCACAGCCCTGCACATTTCTGCTTTGCCAATTAGCAGCTGCCTCTTCACAGTTCATGTTAGGGGAGTTGCAGCTTAATACACTGCCAGGAAGGATGAGTGTTCCTGCTCACTGGATAAATAATAGATTTTGCAGTTTGAGGGAAGAATTAAAAAAATTATTCTAAAACTTAGCTTAGGATAAATATTTAAAAAAAAAAAGCTACATGACTGGAGTAAAACAAAAAGAACTTGTAAAAAACTCATTCTGCGTGACGATTTTCCCACTTGGAGTTACATCACCTTTTCTTCCATCATCAAAATATACCATGTCAGTATGAGAAGTCAAGGTTGCTTTTTGAGAAAAAAAAAAATGACACAAAATATTTTGGCAATTCTGGAGTGAAGCTTTTTCAAAATACTGAGGAGAGACATGTTTTTACATTCTTTCTCCTCCCTTTTTTTTCCACCAGCAGAATCTTTTTCCGAAGTTCAATTCAAATTCACAAGTAATTTCTCTTCTCCCCATGCTCTCAAGAAACTCTCCAGTCTTGTAATGAATTTGCTACTCATAAGTCACCTACCCCAGACCCTTGCTAAAGGCACTCAAGAACACAGCCACTCCTGGGGAGCCCATCTGCACTACAGCTACTTCCCTTCCCTGGTACCACCTGATATCTTTCCCTCTGCTCCTTTTCCCTACTAGCAGCTATTAGCAAAGCAATCTGTCTAAATTTCCCAAGTTTCAGGCTGTTTTTGTTCACAGCAGAACAGGAGTGCTGGTGGAAGAGACCTCTGAAGGTCACCTAATCAAACCTCCCCCTGAAGCAAGACTACTACCCACAGTACATACATCCAGCCATGACTTACTTCAAACAAAGGCTTGAAAATCTCCAAGGATTTCATAGCCTCTCTGAAGAACCTGTCCCAGTGCTGCATCCACCTCATCAACTTTTTTTTTTAACATCCAACCTGTGCCTTCCCAGCAGCAATTTATAGCTGTGCTCATACTGAATTAAATCCACAGTGGATTTAACTGAGTCTCATCTACCTGCAACTTTCAGTGTTCTGACATGAAAAGACTTAAAACACACAGGAATCAGTATTGTTCAAAGCTGAAATAGCATCAATGGAAGGATTCGGATCTCTTCATCAATGAGGTAATCTAGTTTATAGCCTGTATACTCTCCTGATGGGATTTGAACCCCTCTCAAGCAGGGGTTTCCAACAATTTCTTGTTAGGTGGTCTAATGGAACAAAAAAATAAAGGTGGAGCACCCTTAATTTATTTTTTTCCTTTTCTCTTCCTCCCCTGTGTTTTTTTCAGTGTTATGAAAGAAAGGACACTAACATCAGAAAAGGATTTATGGAGGCAAGTGGGTTCTGCAACCCAGAACTTGGACATTTTCAGTTGGATATCCTTGCTTACATCAACTTTGGGGTTAATGTGCCATTTGTCCTAATAACTACACCCTGTGCCTGGCAAGCTTCACTCTTACAATGATGGGCATCATTTGCAAGGTATACTCTGTGTCCATCCACATAGATAGAACTACTGTACACAAGGACCAAATCATGCTTACAAAGCAGATAGGACACCGAGTTTAATACTCTGAGTTCACACTCTTCCCTTAACTTAAAATTCCCTAGTGTTGTCATGCCTACAGAACCAAAGCATCATTCAGATAATGAGCCTGGTCCTCTGAGCAGCACCTCCTCCGCCTTGTTTATAACCAAAGCCCTAGGCCAGTCACTGCATGAGACAACCTGACAAAGCCTCATCAACGTCAGCAGAACTGGAGTGATAGTCACCTCTCTTGGTTGCAGCTTCTGTGCCTGCAGCTTATGGGCTGTGCCCTCAGAGAGCTGCCACACGTTTCACCAGTGAGCAGATCCCTCCTGCAGTGAGCCCTCAGCTCAAACAGGTTGCTACACGTCTTTGAAGGGAACAAGCAAATGACATGAGTAATGCCAAGCAAGAACAAGAAGTGCCATGAAACAACCTGCATAAACATCAGTCTTTTCATTCAGCAAACACAGTAAATCCTGAAATTAAATAGATTCACACTGCAAGGTGGCTGCTGCTGTTCTGAGAAGCACAGTGGCAACACTGCCCAGACCTCTAGGCTACCTTGGGACTTACTGTGTTCAATGCAGAGTGGCACACAAGTAGGAAAGCACAGCTGTCCTCTCATCTTTGACTGAGAGTTTTCATTAATGAAAGAGACCAAATCAAATTCACATCCAAGTCCATCTGACGTGACAAGGAGCCGAGTCATCTTAGCAAAGGGTTTAGCCTGCTAGAGATGGAAAAAGATTTTGCTGACGTTGTTCAGCAAAAGTTTTGTAAAAAACCTGGGCTCTCACCTAAACAGTAATTGTAGAAAGTAGTATCTGTAGATGATAAAAAAATAATATTCTGACCAAAAGATGAAAGTCACACCAGTCTGAAATATGCTACCAGGATATCCCATCATGCTATTTCCTCTATTTAGGGATTTACTTAAATTTAGGAAACAAGACTTGCAGAAAAATCCTATGGCACTGCCTCCAGCTGACAGAGCCACCCTGTATTGCATAATCCCTTCAATAAATAAATTCAGCTAAACATTAAAAGCAACTGTTTTCTGTTCATGTACCTCTTCCTGAAGGCCTGATCCAAATCCAGCTGCTGCCACAGAAGTCTCTTCAACTTGCAGTTAAATTGATCCCAGTGATAACATAGTCCTGTCTTCCAGCAGAGGGAAAGGCTCAGGAGCAGGATCTGAAATAATGGGCACACTTGTTAGGTTCTGTGCATCCTGGCCTTAAGTTAGTCAAAAAAAGGGAAGCCACAGTGGCATTAGGTGAACACCACAGTAGATAAGAGCTAACTACTTTACTAGTTGTCCTCCTGTTCCTCGTCCACTCCTCAGACTCATTAACTTTCTGTTCTGACAGCTGACCACAGGGTTATATAGAAACTCAACTCAAATCAGGGCTCTCTTGCAGACTCCCATTCACAATGCAAATAGTCTACAGTCTAAAGGATGATTCTAATGATCTTGGCAAGATTTTTTTTTCTCAATATTTGGCTACCATAGCAAGATTTCAAAGGAAAAGTTGTGAAAATCCCTCATTGTTTCAACTGCAATTCAGTTCCATAAATCATTTGCAAAGAGGCACCTGGGTTCATTGCACCACCTGGGTTTCTAATCTGCATGACAACTACCAAATAAATCCCCCAGGCAATTTAAACACTGGCTAGAATACTCTGGTGTTTTCCAAGATTACAACAGAAAGCAGTGTCACGGAGAAGCTGTTCATCAGCAAAATGCTAACAGCTGGACACATTTTGGTTTTGAATGTATGTCAGCCCTACTGGCCTTTGTCAGATGGACTGCAAAGAGTGAGCAGGGGCTCTTTTTTTTAATGTGCTTGTTTCCACTGGCAACCGATGGAACAAAAGGACAATCAGATTTTATCAATTGATTTCAGTGTGCCATTTTTCAAATAGGTTTTCTTTAAATTATTCAAGAGACAAAAAGAATGAGACAAAAGTCAAACAGTAAAATGTAATGATTCTCATTAACTGCTATGAATTGACTGTTCCATAGTTTAATTTTGGCAAGAACTGTGAGTTTTACAAATTTTCATTAGATTAGGTCTTCTTTCCCAGAAAATCTAGACTCCAATTCTTTTGTTTGCATGCTGATTTTAGACTGGGGCCATTTTAACTTAATTTGCCCCAAAATTGCAAATAACCAAAATAACATTTTCTGTCTAAAATACCATCTGCATTTCTCTTTAATAAATCTTGATACATGAATTGTTTGTATTTTTATGCTATTACCAAAAGGCCATAAAAACCTTATAGCCAAATTGGAAATGCTGTGAGGCTAGATGACATTTGCAAAGAACTCCTTGTCAGAATAGTTTTCCACCTAACCTTTAATAAGTTTATTTTCTATGTATTTATTACTGTCAATAGAATAACATTATGTCCTAAAATAAAATATTGATGGACTTTCTATGTCTTTGTTGCAGAGGTCTGTCTCCTGGTCCAGAGAACCATTCAGAGGTTTTTAAACTGTTCACCATGTGATTTCAGTCAAGTGGTACTTTTGCTGGGCTCTCTGCCCTTTTTCTGGTGTATTAATGCACATTGGGAAATTTTTTCCTTGAAACCTGAATAGTTTTCTCAAATGCATTTAGGAAAGTATTTAGTAATATATGTATTTGTAGTATTATTGCATATTACTAATAATATGGTGAATGCAAGTGATGAAGCAGGACCACAGAACACATCCAGCTCACAGGCCTTACATTCTTCATGCTTGATTTACTTTTTTAATAGAGCTAAACCTTTGTGTATCCTGTTCAGACTCTTTAGCTTTCAGTTCAGCACGTCTGAGGCAGCTCCTGACTCATACAGGCAGCACATAACCTAGCCTTTTATTCTCTCCTCTGTGCTGCTTTCCTCTTTATATTTTCCCATCCAGTATTAACCCTCGTGTTATATGTGAATTTTGTTTATTCGTTACCAAATAGTCACTTGTGTCGTGCTTCTCCTTGCAAGAGCTGTAATGCTGTTCTGCAGCCGTAACACCACATTACAGCTTTGGCAAACCTGCCTTTCCAAAACCCTCTGTCTTTTGTGTCTGGTATTTCTCCTGGAGTTATTTTCAGCCATTCCTGGTCAATGCCCAGTAAGCTGGTTACCAGGAAGGTGAGCAGAAAGGAGCACTATTACACTTACCTCCTGCATTTGCTTTACTTGCTTTCCTCTGATTTCTCCTGTACTTTTCCTAACCCTTATTTTTTCTCTTTTCTTTTATGATTCCTTTCAAACTGGTTCACAGATACACGTTTCACATATAGTCTAACAGTATATTCTTTTATAGCTCTCAGGGGAAAGAACATAAAGCAAACAAAAGTAGAAAACACCTGCTCTTTGATGTGAGAAAATCTTGTATGATGTTTTCCAAGCCGTCACCTTGTGATGAGATTTCACTACCTGGGAATTTGACGTGATAGCCTAAAGTGAGAATGGGATGTACACTGCCAACCCACACTATTCTCAGAGCCTGTAAACCAGTTCCAGTTCTTTGAAACAGATCTGTTGTTTCAAGCGTTCGTCAATATTCATAGCCCTTTCGCAGAAGTTGCACAATTCTTCACATTTAATGAGGAGGTTAAAAAGTTGGAAAACAAGTTGAGGAAGGTATAAGATAATAGGGAAAAGGGCAGAGAGGATAAAGATTGCTCTGCATTAAGGAAAACGTAAAGACGTCCTTTGTGATTTATTCAATGAAACACTCCAGATTGCTGAATTCTCTGGGCAGACAACAACTCTCTGCTGGACTGAAGGTGAGAGGCAATACTGGTATACATGAAAATCAGGTCAGGAAAACATTATATCACAAAGTACTGGTAAAAACATCCTTTGAAATATTCATAGCTGGCAAGAGAGTGAGAACAGGAGATCAAAGTTCAAACAGGATTTTAATTAGATGCCTTGTTTACTGTGCTCTGTCAGACACAGGCTAACAGGAAACCTTTTTTTGTCACATTGGAGAGTGGCTGCAGCCATGACTGGGGTCTCAAAAAGGAGCCCAAAAAACTATACCTATCAGTATCTTCAAACTATTTGTAAAGACCTAGAGTTAAACCAGGAAATTAGTAAAGTGAAGGGATTTACTGAGAATCAATTACTACAAGCCAATGTAATGTCCTTTTCAGACTGCATAGCAAGCTTTAAAGATAGGGACGATCAATATATATCACACACGCTGTAGGATCTTTGGCTTTCATTTGAACAAAATAGCAAACACAATCTCTCTAGATGGAAATGTTACGGGGAAGGTGCAAAATCCCTCTCAGGCACAACCCACAATATTCACTGTGAAACATACTTTTCCTGCATATTAGGATTTGGAGTAGAAGGATCTTGCCCCATGCAATACATTTAGCATGGACCTGGATGATAGATTAGAAAACGTGCCTGTAAAAATGCATTCAAGAGCCAGGTGAAACTGGCATCCAGCAAGTTTGAGGATCAGGTTAGAATACAAAAGGAACTTATCAAACTGGAAAAAACAGTTAGAGAAAAATAGTGTGCAACTGAAAAAAGGTGAGTATGAAACACTATATTTGGGTAGGAACAGTCAGCTGCATGGACACGGTGTGTAGAACTGCACAGGTCATGGAGACAGTCACCTCCAACGTTCACCTAGAGGGATAAAAACCACCCAGTGAATAGAGAGCCTCCAGATAACTCATTTCTTGCTTTACATGGATCCCACTGCCTCACAGAGTGTTTCCTCTCAACTTTTGACAGTGTCTAAAGGAGATCCTCCTTTGAAATGCTGGCCTTGGCTCCAGTAACCCCATGCTGTAGAAAGCACCTGGACGTACATGTGAAACCAGCAGCTTATGTGGACTACAGGTTCAGCCAGAGGAACCCAAAGTCATGTGAAGAATACATTTCGGGCAACAATTCAGATCTAAATTAATTATGTTTCCTTTTATCTATTTTCATCTGATCCATTTTCACTCTGTTATCTGTTATTCAGTCTTGCTATTTTTTGCTGTACACTTGAAGGCTGAAAACACGCATTCATTATCATGGATCAGACATAGTAAATCTTTTCATTCCTTAGCCATCCCTTCTCTTCCACAGTCTCCATCCCTCGCCACCTCGTCCTCAAAAATTCAACATGTAATCTAAGAATTTTTCACACCTTTACTTTCTTATCAAATGAAAATATATCCCATTTTAGAGGGTTTTTTGAGTACTGTGTATGGAGTATATTCCACGCACTGAGGAAAGCAAGGTGGAGATATAATATCACTTGGTTCCACCCATGTGCTCTAACTCTGGGTGGAAGAGGAGATAGCTAGTCACCTCCACACTCCACAACCCTCTCTAGATCTCAGCCACGTCTCCAGGAGGAGCCTATGATGGGGAGTGCTGATACCTGCATACGCTGGAGTTGGTACTTACCCCGTGGTCCACCCTCTCCCATGGTGTAGAGGGTGGGTGATGGGCAGCTGTGGGACAGCACTGCTGTTTACAATAGTCTTAGTTCGCATACAGGCTAGAGCTAAAGGATGTTTCAGGGCAGGGAAGAAAAACAGCTACAGCAAGGACATGAGAGAGCTGTCCCTGTGCAAACAGCATGAAGCAGAGGTTGATAGGGCTTGAGGAAATCCCTCTGGGATGAACACAGTCCACCGAAGCACTAACATTCACAGCCTTAGCAGAAACATGTGCTTAGTTTTGTACCTATCTGAGACTGTTTCAAAACCTTCAAATCATAGGATTTTTAATTTAAATAGGGCAAATGTATCTTTACAGCTAGGGAAAGAAATAACTTTTAAAAGTTATAATTTAAGGTGTTCGGAATGTTGTCAGAGTCTGTCCCCATATTGGGCACAGCCAGGCACAGGTCACTGTCATTTGGAGACAAAATGCTTTTTTAATTTGTTTTGAGTAGCTCATGCCAAAGAATATCTCTTGGCATCACTGTACTTTGCCACAGAACAAACAAGCCCAAAGGTGAAAACGCAAGTGTTAAAGCTGAGTCTCAAGAGGCAGGGCTGAGACATGCAAGCCCACAGGACTGGCAATATGCTGCTATAGCAATAAGGTTTCAGATTATATCCTGCTTTCTCCTCTCATACTTATTAATATTTCACTCTGAGGAGGAAGGACTACTATTCATTTTACATGATTAAACAACTGATCAATAAGAGGCAACTATGATTCATTCAATACTGGACTACTGATTAGATAGAAAGCATTGTTCTGAGTCTGTTCTAAAGAACAAAATTAAAAGATAAAAGCAGATGTCTAGGGAAATATAAAATCACAATAATTTTCCTACTTTTCCTCCTTTTCAGTCTCATTGAAACAAATCACAAATGTATCTGTATTCAGCAGACAACCATCATGACAGTGAAGAGTAAAATAATTTTTTTAATAAAATTCAGACAACTGTAAGAATACAAACATATGACTGTAAAGGCAGAGGACAAGATTGATTTTTATACTATATAAGCCTCAAAACATTGCTGTCTTAGTCACTAAGCTGAGATTTAGCAGATCAGGAGAACATTCTCCAATGTATTTTATTACTTTGTATTTTAGAGAAATGGCAAACTATAAACTGGATTTGCTCTTGTTTTCATGTGTTGCCCTTCAACTATTCCTATTGCTAAATCCACTAGACAACAATTTGTCAAGGACTTGAAGTTATTGTGGCCTTTGCATGCCAAAATACTATCAAAATACTTTGCATGTCAAAATACTATCAAATAGGTTTCTTGTCAATCTAGTGACTGCTTAGATTTTGGGTCTAACAGTGACTGGGGCATTTTTCATGGAAATACTTGTGACTTGATGAGTTTAAAGATAATTTCCAACAGGGTACCATCTACTGGTTTGGAGACACACTGTGTGACCGGAGGAAAATAGCGATTTTCCATCTCAAACTTCAGGAGCATTGCTACACAACTGCTCTTGGTCTTCACAACACCATGCAACTTATTTCCACAAGACAGAGCACATTGAGAGAGGAAAGTGACAGTGAATAATTCTGAGTTATAATAATTTGACTCCAGCTTTTTTCATTATCCTCTGATGGGGATGAAAACTTAAACACTGTCAATTCTGAACAAAATGAAAGACATTCTTCTAGTTCATGTCAATGACTTTTAAAATGTGTCTTGCAATAGAGTATAGAAACAATTTATTAAAAACCCTGATTTCTTCTGTGAAAAGCCAAATATTGTGCAACATATTATTGAATTTCAGTTATTAATTACACGCTGTCAAATTCAGCTGTATAACCCATGGCTTTCCTGAACTGCTATTGGTTTTTCCAGGCAGTCTTTATGGCTCTGCATTAAAGCCCACTGAAATGGATCACAATCCCTGAGTATATCAAGGCATATGACAGGAGGAGATCCCAATCCTCCCCAGTTCTGATCACCCAAGACACTGTGCATTTGGGGCTGCTGCAAGCAAGCAATGTCCTTTGCTCCTCTGGCACAACAAACACCAAATGGCCAAGATCGGGACCCCTTTCTCTCCTCTCCTTCCAAACTCTGGATACGCCTGCGTGGGGATACAGAATGGATGGCCCCAGTTGGCCACAGGGAAGGAAGCTGATGCAGATCATGCACTTCTCCCACATGCTGTATCTGTAGACAGAAGTCCTTCCTGCCTCCATCTGCCCTTGTGGGTTTTTTCTAAATTTTTCTTTTACTAGGCCATGTGGGAGAGCCAGGTCAGCCCTGGTGGGTTGATATTGCCACCCACTGAATTAAACTGGAGAGTGGGAAGTGTTATTCCTTTAGAATATTTCCCAAATGCACGCAAAATGAAATTGCCTGTCTGGCAAATGAGAATTTTGCCTCGGATACTAGAAGAAAATTCTTTTTTTTTTTTTTTTTTTCTAAAGAGCAGCTAACTTCCTAACGGAAGGCCAGAATGAGGTGATTTAAGCTAATCTTCTTTTCTTTGCACGTAATCATTTCCTGCCTCACCAAATGGCAGATGGCAACATCTTGGAACAGGCAAATGCAATCCCTTTGCTGGTACCTAAGGGCTGTATGATATAATGATTAAAAAGAGCTATATAATAGTAAGAAATCAATTCAGCCTTCTGAATTCAGGCAGCTAGCATGTTTGGGACACTTTATAGTATTTAAGACATTCACATAGGGCTAGCAGATACAATGCAGGATGTAGGGGAAGACTAACACTCTCTTGGGGCCACAGCTGGGGCCAAGAAAGTTACACAAAATGTTAAATTCTTACACAAAAGGTCAATTCTTATATTTAGGCAATTCAATCAAGATCTAACCGACATAACAACTAGAAGATCTGGCATATAAGAAATCTAAAATACATGTTGTCTGCAAGTAAATCATTAAATGGAAGCATTTAGAGTTAGTACTTCATGAGTACATGGAAGTATAAAATAATGGAAATAAGTATCAGGTGTTGATCAGATAAGGCCAGTAGCACAAAGCCATAAGAAACACCTTGCAAACAGAGCTAATTGAAATGTAAAACAAAGAGCATTGATTTCTTTCATGGGCATGAAATGTATGCTGAAGGTTTGTTGTACAAGCAGTGAAAGGACTTACAGCAGTAAACTGATGACGAATTCAGGTGAAAACAAAACAAAAAGTTAATTCATGCAAAGTGCTCCAGACTATTTTCACTCCTTCCAAAATGCTCACCAGTCTCCATTCCTTCCAACCACCTTAGCAAGCCTTGAGGTGCCTTCCTGAAACACATGAGCCCAAACCACAAATTGTACTTTAGTTGAGCCAAGGATATTGGGTCCAGAATAGCAAATGCTCCAGAAATTTAACAACCCATGGCATACAGTCAGATCAAAAAGTCCTTTCTGGTTTTAAATTCTACATCACTGGACACCAAGGGGGAGCAGTGTATTATCAGCTTTCATTTAGAGGAGTTCACATAAATTCTAGGATGGCTGAGTCAGATCTGCCTCAACAGAGAAGGGGATTCATCCTCTTTAGCTGTAGCTATCTAATCTCAGTGAGTTATCAAGGTACCCTATAATCAGTGGAGGAGAGCCTCTGATTTCATCTCCAGCTGCAGTAAGTATGAACACCCTCTGTGGCGGCATTTTCTCTCTTCATCTCGCTTTCCATAATGGGATGTTGGGCCACCAACTAAGATCAGACACCTACATTCTGGGTTGCTAAACCAGGTGTGATTATTCAATTACTGCTGACCCAAATGATTCTCAACTCTTTCATATTCAGCAGCTCCAGATACACACATGCTGTTCACTTTCTTATCATTCTGATAGCTGTTCACTTGCCAGAAACATGCTGTCCAGAGTGTCAGCTCTTGCCAGGTTTTATGCATCAGAACTTGCTAATTCACAGAAGGAGGGATACATTTCCATATTATCAGTTGGAGAGAAACAAGAAAACTAACCTTTTGAGGTTAAAAAGATATCATAGAGGGAATCACAAATATAACTCTAATGAAAAAACTTAAACAGGAAAGATACGTGAATGAAGCAGAAAAATTCAAAGTACTTTTAAAGAAAAACAGTAATACCATTTTCTACCAAATTCAGAACTGAAAACAAGTGACTTCTGCAAATTTCTGCATTCTGCCAAGTACTGGATTTACATTCTAACCTGCCCTTCTTAAACCTCCAGCTACTGTGGCTCAGTTTTATAGCAACTAATAATGATACTGAAAATAAGCAGTGATCTGGCATGAATGACAGATGGCAAACTGAAGTCTTAGAAGGCATAGTGTCAAATATTTAACAAATCCTGAAGTTTAGAGTCACTCATACACACATGAGTCTATTCCGATGCTGCATAAGAATCACAAGGCCAACTAAAGTGATTTATTTCCCTTATCTTCATCAGTTCATGAAATTTTGTAAACAGCCACTCATAAGTATCTAGACACCAGAAAATAAGTAAAGTTATTGTCACAAATATAGAAAAGACAGGCAAAAATTATCTCTGGACCTCTAAACAGCCCGAGGATTTTGTGTTAGCTTTTCTGTCCTTGGCTGTATTTCAAAGTCAACTAGAATTGTAGAATTGGAAATGCCTTCTCTTTTCCCTCTTTTCTCTGAAACCTGAAGTAGAATAATGTCTCATCAAAATATTCTGCAGGATTCTTTTGAGCAAGGATTTCAGGAAATAACTGAAAAAGTTTAATTAAAAAATGCTACTTCTGTGATTTATGGAAATTGAACCTTGGCTCCTTTATGCTTCCAGTCTTCTATCAGAAAAAGCATCAGCTGGACCTGGAACAAACCACAAGCAAAGGAACATGATCCCTGTGCTGTAACCAGACCTGAAGAACCAGGTCTTCAGTCATCAGAAAAACTGATGAGAGTAAAGCAATCCCAACAGAATTATCTCACCTATATTATTACTAATAATTTAAAAATTTGAAACTAAAAAGCAGAAAATAGGTTACCTTTGAGCTGAAGCAACCAAAACAGTCCTAGTAACTGAAGGTGACTTGTGTCTTTGGAGACTAGACTGCTGTAAGCTACAGCAGAACACACCAGAAGCTGCTTCTGCTCCATCCACCCTACCACCAGTTTTTCATCCTCAAGTGAGGCAAGAACCTTAGGTCTTTATCTCTTGTCTCATCTTAGATATATTGCAAGATATCCTGGTTTAGAAAGCAACTGCTATATTCTTTAAAGAAAGGTCAAAACCTTATTCAAATGAGCAAACTTGTGTAAAAGACATGCTAATTCACTTTTAATTGAAGTGTTGACATCAAATATCAAAGTTGGGTTACATTAACAGACACCAAGATATCTGAGCAATCTAGTCCAAACTGCAGGTTCTCTATATTAAAATTAGCGTGTGCTGCTGTGTGACTCAGGAACTTACACACAACTCATGAGTCTGTCTACCTGTGTCTAAAACAGCACAAAGGAATGCCAGCAGCTTAGCCAGCAGCTCTCTCCCACATGGGAGAACTACATGCAGCTCACATAAAATTCAGTTTTTTCTAACTTCTCTTCTATGGGTAAACTCCTCCCCCCAGTAGAGTAAAAATATGTATGAAAACACAGAACTGTTGGCACTTGGAGGGAAATCCTAGAGAAAAACAGAAAATTAGAGAAGGAAGAAGCTCTTTTTGCTGTCAGCAGAAAGGATTTCTATAGTCTGAGGAGAAGTCATGTAGGTGATGGGTGATCTTTGAATTCTTGAAGCACTGCGACTTGTGGTCAAAGATCCTTCAGAAGTGAACTTGACCAAAGGGAAAAAAAAACATTTTATTGTTTCAAATAAGCCAGGAATGACTGGATTTGGAATACTTTGCAAAAAGCTCAGAGGTCTACTTCTCCTATGCTCACAGACACCCAGGGTTCAAGCTCTGTGACTGGGTGCTTAAGTTACCAGGGTCTCTCCACAGGGCAGGGTTTGTCCTTGTTTGGAGGGTGAGGGATAGCTGGACCAGAAGATCCCACTTCCTTGAAGAGTTAAGAGGAGGTACACCTGCAAGGAGACTGAGAGAAGAAAGAGGTGCCACTGAAATTTTTAAGACTTTCAAGCTATAAAAGACAGGGCACATCTGAGTGAGGAAAATTCAACAGTTATACCATAATATCAAGATTCTTGATAAGAACTTTCCATAGTACTAACTTGTGGCTTTATTACAAACCAAACCAAGGCCAAACCCAGTGATACAACAGAGCTGCCCATGAGCGTGACCATGACTTTGAGAGCAGGAACTGCAACTGTTTGTTGGATTGATAAAACTTTGAGGCACCTTAACAAGCAGTAAACAAAAAGGTTTCAAAATTTCATGTCATATACGAGAAACACCTGGTTTTTTGAGTTGTCTCACCAGCACACCTTGAAACAGATACAACACGTTTGGGCTGTTCACCTCTACATCTGCAGCCAGAGATGTTAAAACTGTGTTTGTGGATCAGGCAGCTCAGTCAATCTGAATGATCAAGGCTGCCAAGGGAACGCCATAAATCTGTAAAATAATCTTCCTTGAGGTTAGAGTTTGTCAGCTTCAAATTTGCTTGAACTAAGCCTAGCCTGTCGCATCATCTGAGAGCTTACTACAGACTGTGTAGCCTCAGAACACCAAGACATAAATAACTCTTTCCAAAATCAATTTTATCTACATATTTGAGCCAACCATGTACTTCTGCAGTTGGAAAGGGAAGGGATTAGCCTTTTTTTATGCCAAGAGTTCGCCTTGCATCGAGGAAGATAGCACAAGTCCAATAAATTATGTGCTTGGTGCAGAGCCAGCCATGTGGAAGTTCAGACTCAACTCTATTGGTATTCACTCAAGGGAATAACTCATGTCAAAGCCCAGTGGCCTGCAATTCAAATAAAACCAGAAAGAAAGTTCGCCCTTCAGTTTGTGTATGTATTCATAACTCACACAGCCAGAATTTTCATTCTTCACGTTGGGAACTCGGATATCTAAGTTGACACCTGCGGCAGTTTCAATTTACAGTGATATATCATAGCTTAGTTATTATAACTTTTGGAATGGAAATACGGACAGTCGTTAACAAAATCAGCATAAGCATAGCCATTGAAAGGAGCCCTAGAAACCACGCAAGGTGGTAGAAGTACCTTGATGTAGAAAGCAACTCTTTCCAAAATATTCCAGGTTTGGTGGGGGCAGGGAGGGAGGTGGGGAATGGACTTAGTCAATAAAAATCTTTTCTAGTACCATTTTCAGGAGTTTGACTTGACAGTTGTGCAATGGATTCCCAAATCCTTTACTTGATGTGCTTTCATGGAAAGTGCCTCGTATTACATTTTCCATCCGTAGGGATGCCATGCTGTGGTCAAACAATTCTGTGTACTTCTGGCTTCCTCATTTGAGCCTGAGTCACATAAAAACCTGTCCCTGATGACACCAGCTTTTAGCAGCTTTTATTTGGTAAATAATTACCCTATTCACAATGTATAGCTAGTAAAAATACAGGTTTGGGCATGGAGTTATTAAGTATCAGCCAATATATAGTAGTACTAATTTATTTGAAATAGCAAGGTAATTTACCTATTTCTACTTTTAAATCACACTTTACCAGTTTTCACTTATCTGATGCAGGATCTGGAGCTTTAAGGACATAATTCTGACCTAATATACAATGCAGAATCTCAGGAGTTCAGAAATTAAATCAACAAGAGAAATCACTAAGACTTAAGTAGATTCTTAAAGTTAATCCAATACATAAAAAGATGTCCTAGACATGAACTTTTATACGCAATTTTAATCTTTTACATTGCAGAAACACTAACAATCTTTGAAACACATCTATCCTTTGTATTTCATACACTGTAATAATCACAAATAAACAGCTGTAATGAATTAGTGACCCTATAACAACAATGTCCCAATGACATTGAACGTTATTTATAATAGAGTGATATAACCAGATCATTTGGTTGATATCTGCAGCATCATTTCTGCACTTTATACCCCTCTTGGAACACAAATGGGCTTTATGAGACTACATGTTTGTCTGGGACACTCCAGGGCCTGATTTGCAATATGCTGAACACCCACGTGGTTCACTATGGTCCAGAGGGATGCATAATTCCTTGCAAGATTCAACCTTTCAAGGTGATTCAAGGTCTCCTGTTCTCCACGTGGCATTTCCACAGGCCATTCTTCTTTCACTCCCAGCTGAAACTATAAAGGAGCCATTTACTAAAAGCTTGTTTCTCTGGCGATCTTTCTTGCTCAAATAGGTTTGTCTCTAAGGGTCCTGTTTACCTGTGCTAATAAGAGTTCAGGTCAGAAATGCACTGAACTTCATAAAATAACAAGAAAATATTTTTCTAAGGGAATATTTATGTGGGATTTGTAGTTTATACATTTACCCTTCACATTCTGCTCTTGGATTTATTATGAAACAGTGCTCTACTGAGAAGTATAATTTCTGAATCATTTCAATCAACTATCATAATAGTAAAACCCACGGGTGCAGTGAGGGACTCAAAAGCAATTGCGAGAAGAGAGGTCATTGTGGGCCCTTTTTATTTCTGAATGTTGACAAACAGGTGGACCAGTTTGTTGAGGTCCACCTTGTCGGATGGAACTCCACGTCCTCCAGTGGGGATGAAACTCTGAATTAATTCAGGTGTAGTAGCAATATGGGTAATTTGGTAACCATAACAACTATAATCTTCACTGCAGGGCTCTAAAAAAATTGTCTTCCTGCAAGTTCTCCCTAAAAAACACTTTAGCTTTCAGTGTTCCTTCAATGCCAGTAAAATGGAAAGACTAAAATTAAACTTATCCCAAAACTTTGCTATACTTGGAGTTAAAATACATTAGTTGCTTATGTAAAGTCACCAAAGGAGAATTAAAATAGGTGTCTCTAAATAGACGCAGATTCTTGTTATTCAGATTATGCTGGACAAAATCCAGTTCTAAACCATGATGTATAAGCACACCAGAGTCACGTTTGAATGTTTGTAGCTCAAAGCCTTCTACAACACACTTCACTGTTTGCAAGACCTGGAGAATTCTCTTAATATTCACAAAGTCCAGTTTGCACCTATTAAAAAAAAAAAAAATCACTCTGATACACATGCAAAGGAAGGATAAACCTTATCAGCCATTAAATACATCAGCTTGCTCACTGACTGCTAGCAGCTAGGGTTGCTATTTCTGCCTTCAAAGGGCAGGGATATTTATTTGAATAAATACTAAGCTGCCAACTCGATACACTCATCACTTGTTATATGTAAGTAGCAATCCTTGTCAATTTTTGCTGCTTGCAGAGAGAACTGGAGTCTTTTCAGGTGCCTTCTTTTTATCAGACTGAGCAGTCTAATTGTCTTCTGGGTGCTCATGTGTACCTAATAGGTCGTAGGCACAGTGCACCCGTGTCACCGTGCATCAGTGGGCCAACAATGCTCGAGGGAAGTAATCAACACCCAAAGAACTTCTCAGACTATAACAGCAGAGATCAACAACTCATGCTAAGAGGCATGATAATCATAAGAGTTTCGCAATAAATTTTGCAGACAACAAAGGACAAATAACACCCTGTAATATTTTCGCTACTTTGAAAATAAGTGCACATACTGTTCATGCTGTGACAAAGAGACTGGTTCCTTCAAGAAACCTGAAGTGAAGAGGAAAGGCACTCCTCACCTCTGCAGAAAAGTAATTTAAAATAATTAAAATATTTAAATATTAAAAATCAGCATCACTGTTTAAAAATAAAGTCTGGGCTCTTCTTCACTACTGAGGGGGAAGGAGCAATGGTACAGTGCTCAGTGGGATCACTGCCCTATTTTCTGCACTCTGTCTCCAGGCAGCTCCTTGAATTTGGGTCTGCCCAAGCCACAGCAGACTGGTGACACCCATTCTTCACCTCCAACCCCCAGATTCTTCTCCCTATCCCATCAGGTGCCCCGTGCTGGTCACACAACCACCCCCTGGGCCACTAAGAAGCTCAGCCAGCTTAGCTGGTCTTCTCTTAAGAGCTCATTCAACCAACACAGGAGAGCTGCTCCACTAGAGGCGATGGGGCAAGCTGCCCCAGTGGGGCTGCACACCAAGCAGCTGGGGATGATATCATCCTCAGCCATCAAAGCTGCTCACGGATGGGACCAGGGCTAAGCACAGCCCTCCCACCCCTCAAGGCCATGACCCAGTATGTCTTTGCTTGCCATCACCAGAGTTCAGTGGAATTTCACAATTTCTTGGGGTCACCATGAGTAAATCAGCCTGAGGGACATGTGTTGAGGGAGAAGCTGAAGACCTGGGGCTCTCCTTAGAAAATCAGCACTTAGAATAACACAAGTGAAGAAACTGTGATTTCACCACTCCCATAACACTTTACTCCTACTGCTCATTGCAGAGGGGGTAGACCAGATGACATTTAAAGGTCCCATCCAACGCAAACTATTCTACAATTCTACATCCTATAATACTGTAGCAATTTGAAAACGTGCCTAAGACTGTCTTTTGCTCTTTCAGTGTGAGGTTACTGTGGGGCACATGCATGCCACAGCCAATTATATACAAGGACACACTATTTTGAGAAGAAAGGGAAGCTGATAAAGACATGTATTTTCCCTCGATTAGGCAACAAATCATTCTTCTATTTGCATTACATTTTGTTATGTACATTTTGTACATGAACAGCATCTGTAATTTGACTAATCTTCTGTGTTAAAACCAAAGGGAGACACTATGTTATGTTATATTACTACCATTTTCCTCACAGAAAAGAATCATATCTCTTTACAGCCACCAGAACACAATTTCTCTTAGGAACACACAGTAACTGCTAGTTTCTGAATGCGAAAGAGCAGAGAGCTGGCTGTGGAATTATGTGTCTACGTAACTAAATATGATCCTTTCCATTTTTCGAGGGCACGTAGAGATGAATCTGGCACTCATAAAGCACATTTCAAGCCACGTGACAATTATCTGAGTTTAGTTTGTTTAACCCTAGCTTTTTGAAAAAATAATCTAAGATCTGCAAACTCTTTAAGTGAGGCTGAAATTAACTCAAATAAGTGATCTGTTGTCATTTAGAAGTATTTGTTTTTAAACTGTTGGTACAGTCAGAACTCACAGTCAGTCAGGAAAAGTGGTATCTAAGAGCTGCAGGTACAACACAAGACCTACTGAAGTTTGAAACAAGCATTCAATCACTTGAGCCCCAAAAGCGCACTGAATTTACAAGCTTCTGTTTTCATGAGACTGGTTACTTAAAATTAAGATTAGATAGCTTTGAAACCGCTCTATGATAAAGAGATCACCATTTATTACATGGTACCTCATTTGCAGCCAAATAAGAAAGCCAAAAAGGTGGCGGTTTAACAGTGACCGAAGGGAATGCTTTCTCTTTGTAGTCACATTCTCCATGGCACAGCATACTACACCCACAGACCCTACTCTCCTCCACCTCCTGTGCTCTCATATCCATCCAGAAGACAAATTTAAACCCTGAAATAGCAGGTGTTTTCACAGTTGCGCCCACAGTGTAGACACATTGGGGATTTAACCTGTCCCACTCATTCAACAGGCTTCCCTGTACCACAGCGTGGTATAGTCACATTGACCCTCACCAGGTTGTTTTTGATCCTGCAGAATGTAAATTACACAGACACTCAGCAGAAAAGCAGCCAGTTTCACAGGCATGAGGATGGGTGCCCAGCCCCAGAGAGCTGCCGCACTGAAAACAGGCTTCGAAGAATCAGAGAAGCACCGCATGCTGTCTGATGCTGAGAAGAAAAGCATCACAGCCTGTGTCACAGTTCAAAGGGAACAGCAATCTCTGCAGGCTGCTGCATCTTCTCTGGCACCATCGAATAAAGGTGGACAACAAAGAGAGAGCTGCCCTGTCCTCTGCCAGGAGGCATCAGCAAGCCAAGGCACATGGTGAAGCAGTCAGATCCCAGAACAGGCCAGCAAGAAGCAACTTCCTTCCTGCAGAAAAAAGGGGGAAAACCGAGAACAAGCTGAGACTTACCCACAGGTTCAAACACCACTCTGTTGTGGGGCAAGCATGGCTTTATGCTTCCTCTTAAAAATTAAGTTTGATTCTAGCTTCTCCAAAAGCATTGCACTGACCAGACAAGACAACACCAGAGAAAACTTTCATGGGACTTCTCATCGGCAGCCTGTGATCTGCTTCAGACTCCATGTCATTTTTGGTCCCTCATAGATGATGTTTTCCCTCGGTCTCCACTGAGGCCAAGTCAAGCAGGCTCATAGAATTAGGAAGCACAGAGTACTGTAGGTTTGGGGTTTCAAAAGGTGCTTTCACCAAAATAGTTGCTCCAAAACCTACCTTTTTTACTATCTCCACACACATCTTACAGAATTTGCTAAATCACTAATGGACAAAAACATCCCTAGGTCTAGCCTTAGCATTACAAGCTTCTCTTTCCCCCATTCATCAGGAGTTTCTATGCTTAGACTTTCCTCACATTTCAGGATATTAATTTTAAAATTAATCCAGAGGTGGCTGGATAGCATATGGCTTCCTTCAACCAGTTTGGCTCTCGTAGCGGCCAAAAGCTGATCGTACGCACTCTAAAGAAAGGCCATCTCCAGCACGGTCACCATGAGCCACAGCAAGAGGAACTAGATAAGTGGTCTTGTCAAAAATGTCCTTGGTGCACAGCGAGGCAGGCATCCATGTGTAAGACTGTCACACAGCGTTAGTCTTTCCAGCCATTCTTTTGTTCCTCTGCAATTAGCTTCCAATGCCACAATGAGGGCAGGAAAGAGTGTTTTAGGGTGCACTTGGAATAACTGATGCATTAGGGGCTAGATCTTCTAATCCCTATTTGTAATCCCCTTCAGGCTCAACACAAAGCGAAATGCTGAGCTGAACACTGCTGGGAGTTCTTGTATTTGCAGACTCTATTATAGATTTAAAATATCAAAAGCAGAAACTCAATGGACCCTCCTCAGACTATGGGTGGACAATTAAATAATCCCAAATATGCCAGGAAGCGAACTTGTCACATGTAGCACCCCGCGGCCTTTTTTCACTTTCATTTCAACTCAAGTTGCAGGTTCATTTAATTATCTAAGTGAATAACTTAATGATAAATTCAATTCCTTCTCTGACAGCTGAGTAATTCTGGAGAATTTTAATAGGGAATAATAAACTAGACTTTTTAAAAATTCCCTTTGATTCCATCTCATCTTTAATTAAGTCAGTTCTGGAAAGCTTCAAGTCATAAAAGGTCATTGAAAGATGTTGGCAAATTCATCAATTAGCATTAAAGTCTAAAAAAAATACATAGATCCAATTTCAACATAGGTGTTAAGATAACCTTAAAGGAAACTGCATGTCATTATCAAAGTATCACTATATATTACTTGGAAATGTAAAAATTACCTAGGGCTAATTGTAAAATAAATACTTTTATTTTTAAATTGCCCTTCCAATAAATTTGCTTTAGCCAAAGTAAAGTAATGTTGTTTTCCAATTAGTGACTAAAACTTGATAAATAATGAATTTTCAGGGGTTTTTGATTAACTTTGGAAAATGGTTTGTCTCCAAATAAACCAAACTAGAAGTTTTTCTTTTCAAGTTGTCACTGAAACAAGTAAACAAGAACACTCTGCTTGGAGTCAGCCTAGAAAATTGACTTGAAAGGTCATTTAAATCTGTTTATTAACAGTTGCTGTTGGAACAAATTTTAAATAAGGGAAGATGCTTAATAAAAAGTCAGTGTTTCCAATAAAAAGAAAGTCAATGGCTCCAAATAAGAAAGTGATTGTTTTTTCTCCTCACCTGAAGCAATTCACTAAACTTTGTCTAAATTCACAAATTCACAGCGAGTATCTTTTTTTTTTTNCAAATTCAATGGATCAGAATAGCGTGGTAGCTATAAACCTCTATCAAAATGTAACAATTTTTTCATCCAACAACGCTACCCTGGGTTTGAACATCTCCTGAGACATTACCTGCAGCAGAAGTGAAGGAACATAAGGCAGAAGGAAGAGCCAAGAGCCTCAGAGCTCTATCCTGCCCCCAGCTCTCAGCCAGAAGGTTTTTCTCCACCAGCACTCCCTGAAGCTCAGAAGCAGCCAGTGGAGTGCCCTGCTGCCATTAATCAGACTATAAAAGCATTAAGCTGCTCACTTCTTGGTAGGGTTGCCACGGGCTAGCAGGGGTACACTGTTGGCTGTTGCTACGTTATGTAATGACAAGCACTCATTAAAAAAATGAATATTTAGAATTATTTTACAAATACATATGGGAAATATGCACTGCACCTGCTCTCACGGAATGGGACTGCACTTAGCAAACATCTTCTGGAATTGCATTTTCGCCTAAATGGATTAGGACTTAAATTTATTATCTTCTTAGTCCAGTCTAAATAGAACCAGAGCTGAGGTCCCTTGAGGAAACGTGTCATCCCCAATCGTCTCATCAGCCAAGAATAAGACAGAGTGCAGATCTCAAACTAAATACAGCTGTAGAGTATCCTAAGAACCAGTTTGTGCCTGACTTCAGGCCTCACAATCAGAAACACTCCCTTCTTCTTCCCAGTGAAGTGAGATTCCAGCAGCTAGACAAGCCCTGGCGAGTTTCCTGCTGCTGTGAAAATTGACTCCATATCCGTATGCCTGGTGAAAATGTATTTTGTCCTTGCGAGAACCCAAGGTCAGAGAAGGTCATTTGCAAATAGCAATGACTTAATATAAAAATTAAAGCAAAACCTTGCACTGAATTTGCATAAGTTTGGAGCTTGGGGATTCTCAGCCTGTTCCAAGAAGCAAGATTCCTTGTAAACTCCAGTTCAGACAAGATCCCTCATTACCAGTGCCATCCAAAAGCCGTGCAGGATTAGAAGCAAAACAATATCTGGAAAGCAACGTTATTCATCAGCATTCCCTCCTAACATTCACATGCCTGGCTATTTCCAAATCACAAACCCTATCTACCTCCCAAAAAGAAGTCTGTCACAACCAGCATGCAAAAGCTGTGCGACATTTATGATCCTCTGGCTATTCTTTCAGCTTCCACCTTTGAATAGAGGAAGCTACTCAATGCTAAAGCAAGGACTATGTGCACAGGGTCCACCATATACAGGAGAAGCTGTTGTCACCACAAAGGTGCTTCTTTCTCATTCCACGAGAATAAGCTCACAGACACAAGTGAACTGCACAAAAACCTCCCCCTCACGTGTTGTTCATCCCTGTTTTGGGAAGTAATTTCAGTTTTCAACACAGACCGGACTGGGTCTCTCCACTGTACCCACTGCCAAGAGGAATCAGTCTTGCACGCTTCACCACAAAAGCCAGCCCACAGCTGGGAAGCAAAAGCCCAAATCAGACCAGAAGGACATGGGCTGGTGGTGTTATAGCCAAGCCCAGCAATGCAATGCTGTGCTGCCACTTATGCAACTCAAGACGACAATAAAGTGCCTCTTTTGAACAGATGCAAGAGGAAGAAGTAGCACAGCATCATTCGTTGGAGCTTCCCTCTGAGTTGTTGGGTTACTCCTCCTGCAAGAGAGGATGCTTGTGGTGCAGGAACAGTTCCTCTTAGCATTCTGATAGGGAGGAATTGTGCAAGAGCCCCTGCAAGGGTGGGGAGTGCCATTCACCCCCTTCTCACCTCCCACATACCACCCCATGGCCCCAAGGAGGAACTGTTCCTCCTTGAGCTCTCCACAGTTTGGTGCCACCATCAGATTCTCCCAGGAGGGGCACGGGGACAACACCCATGAACAAGCACTGTGTTGGGGCAGAGTCAGATCATCCACCTGCACATTACAGGGAAAGCCTCGGTGATTATTTATGTACCATTGTACCACCTGATTTACACGGACTTATCATGGCTGTGGGGTCAAATCAGGGAAAACAGCCCTTTGCATTCCCCTTTTGTGTGTGCAAGCAAGAAAAAGAGCAGCCAGGGCAGCCAAGCAAATGGAACGCTTCATAGAAATGCAGAAGGAATGAGAAATTAAAATGAGATACAAAGCAAAAGAGTAAACTTGCACAACTTCTTCTCCTTGTGGGATTTATAAACACCCCAGGTTTGTCTTGCTTTCAGACTCCGAAATATTCCTTACTGCCAAAGGCTGTGCTTTTTCCATTTGTTTGTTTTAAAATAAGGCTAGTTTCTTTTTTTTTTTTTCAATGCCCGCATATCCAGGCATCCATTTGTGTGAAATATTTAACTATTAAGTGAGATATTTTCCCCAGACTTTGTGAACTAGACCCATCAGGTCAGAATGAGGGAGCAGCTTAGTATCTCATGAGTCCTTGCTTGAAAATACATCCCCTCACATGTGAAGGGCAGCAGCGAAATCCACTACTTGGATTTGACACTTTGGTGAATCCTCCAATATCTCTTGCCTTCCCTTGCCAAGGTGAAGTACATGATATTAGTATTAGGCTGCTCTTTGATTTCTGAGGTGTGACATCCATTTGGCTCAAGCTAATATTTTCACATTAAGGACAACTGAGCAGATGAGCTTCCCAAATAAACAGCACAAGCTCATGAAACATGGGGGTTAACTTGGGCCTTTGCTTTGAGGTTGGTTGCATTCCCAAGCCTGTCAAGCAGCACATCTTGTGTGTGCTTCTTACAATTGCTCAAGAGCCTTCTGGAACGGTCCAGGTGCTCTGCCAGACATAGGTGATGGGAGGGAGAGAAACAGACAGATGTAGAGTCGTTACCCATCTGTCTTCCCTTGCAGTTTATACTAAATACCTGGAAGGGAAACAAAAGCTACCAAACTTGATGTCTTTCCTTTTCCTCCTCACCCATATTCCCCCATTTCCTCTTCTGTCACCTCAAGAGTCATCCTCTCCCTTGAGGAATCCCCTCTAAAATGGGGGTGAATGAAAACACCTCTCCAGCAAAGTCAAGGTGCGCACTGGTTACAGACTCACTGCCACCATTCACATCCTTTGTTGAAGCCACTGAATCTGCACATCCACCCACCCTGACTTCCACCATGACACCCAGCTGCTGAGCACCAGCAGACCTGGTGACTGCCTCGTCACTGCTGCAACCAGGGAGCAGGCAATAACCCTAGTTCATCTGAGGAAAGCTGTGGAGATTTTACAGACTGCAGAGGGCTTCCTACCTAAAGAAGGGAGATCAGACGTTACAGCTTGTCTCCAAACCCCACACCTTGGAGAAACTCCTCAAAGGGGATAGATCCTTGCCCAGAGCACAGAACTCTTCATATCTATTTCATTTTCAGCACAGTGACTTCTGCATCGGCTCCCATGCCCCGCCACAGGGGACAAGCCATAACTGACTTAATTCCTTAAAGTACTTAATTCGAAGCCCATTGTACCAGAGCGAGAATTCATCAGTGCCCCCATCCTGGTTTTGTACAAATCCAAACTGGGCACTACCAATGCAAATGTCAGCGCAACTCCTCCTTCCTTTCAGCATATGTCTACATTTCCAGCAGAGGCACCCACCTGCAACAAGCTGATCTCACAATTGGCTCCTCTACCTTATAAAAAAAAAATAAAAAAATTATCAGTATCAACATCAGTAACAGGAAATTCACCTTAAAGGACCAACGACCTAATTCAATAGCAGCCTTAGATGCCTTACTCATGTGACACAGCTCATTAATCAGTTAGCAAGATTACTAACAAGAATTTCAATATATATGTCAATGCATGGACCTACGTAGAAGATAGTCATTTGCCAACCTAGAGGGTTACCACATTAATTTTTCACTAAAGCATCTACAATTCCTCTTGGAAATGTTTTTCTTCAGTAGGATTTGCGGGCAGGACCAAGCTCCACTAGAAGTCATCTCTGCCTTACCTGGCTTTGGCCCACTGGGATGGAGGAATGTTTTTCTAAGGAGATGTTTTAAAGCCCAAGGGCTGGGTTCGCTGCAAGAACAAAGCCATTCCCCAGAGCTGGTCCATACATGGGGTTCATGCAGCACCCACTGCCAGGCAGGGATCGTGACCACCCAGTCTCTGTTGAAATACCCTCAACATGTAGCTTCAGCCTGCTGCACTGGAAATGGAAAAAGCACATCTGACTCAAGTACAGAATACATTTGACAAAGGATTAAATTCTTCACTATGAGGTGGTCGAGACATGGAGGCATCTGGATATCTGCCACTCCTCCCAGCAGCTTCTTCCAGCAGTTGATATCCTAAAAAGAAATTGCTCCTAATTTGTCCAGCTTCAATTCTAATCAGTTCCTCTCACTAATACTTCTGTTGCTACATAAAAGAACCCTTTTAACACCAAGAATCATCTCCAGGAAAGCATTAATATGCTCTAATCAAGTGCCCTCACGGTATTTCCCTAAGCTAAACAGGCATGTCTGCTTGACTGTCTTGCTGACAGGCTCTTCTCTTGCCTCCGAGTCTTTTCTACAGGCTTTCTACATTTTTTTACTTTATTTTAAGCAGAGATGGCTACACTCTGCCCAGTAGTGGTCCCACCAGCTGCACACACAGGTACCACATCCCCTTTCTGCTCCCGCACACTGGTCTCCTGCTCCATCACCCAGCTTTGCCAATCTGTTTTCTCAACTCATTTGCTTCACGATTAGCAAGGAAAAATAAAAGACAGCTGCACAGAAATAAGCATTGTATGAAAAATTGCTGTTCATCTCAGCAGATTTATCTGCTTTTTAGCAATTCATCTCCATATTATAAAAAAAAAGAAGATATGTACTAATGCCCATTATCCCATGAGTAAATGGCTTAATCCATCTGATCAAAATTCCTACTTATCAATTATTACAAGTTCTCATTACCTTTTTCTCTTCCTGAGCTGCTAAGCCAGAGGCACCTCCAGCACCAACATGCAAAATTTTCCTTTATTCAAAGAGCCTGCTCAAGACCTGGGTATCAGAGCTACATATTTATCAGACACATACAGCCAAACCATGCATTTTCACAGACACTGAATCAATCACTTCAGAGCACTTAAATTATCACCAGTGATAAATAAAGCCTCGTAGCTTGTGTGCAAGACAGGGAAAGTTATTTTTTATCACAGCAGATGCACAATAGGTGTGAAAGTCAGAGCATGTCATTCACATAGCAACAGAAATATTTAAGGGCTCCTGTCTTCAATTAATGTTTCAAGGAGCCACGCTATGATCCTCTCCAGGAAGAAACGTGTTACACAAATAGTTGCTGCTGACAAAATTGCTGGAAAACTGGAAATGTTTAAGAATATTTATTTTGGTGTATGGTACCTCTGAAGGGTGTAACACACCAGACTGTAAATAGTCTTCTTTTAAGCAAGGAGTGGAGTCTTTTATGAACATTTGACCACACTAAAGGTGTTGTTTGCAGCACGTGCTGTTCACAGGATAAACAGAAAGGGATGCAGCACACTCAGAAGTCCCCGGTTCAGTGCTTTATCTGGGACTCCACAAGTCTGTATTTGCAGAGAAACACTTGCAAACAAAAGAAACGAAGCCCAGTGATTCTCTTGAAGCCTGTCCTGGATAGCAGCTTATGCTTGACTTTAAATGGTTTTACTTTGGCTGCAGCAACAAGCCCAAGGACATGGATAAAGGTGTGACAGCAGAGACCTGGAGAAAACAAGTAAGTACAAAAGAGCTGCATACAGCACAAAATCTAAACAGGGGAGAGGCAATAGAAATGGCCCATCCCAGACAGTCCAGAAGCTGAATACCCACCATCAAAGGCATCCTTAATCTCTTAATGCATTAAGGGATTCAACAGTCCTCACAACTGTCTAAGCATTCAAAGGTTAATTGCAACCAAGGTCTTTCAATAAAGTTATACCAGAGAATAAAGGTTTCAGGAAATGAAACCACTGTAATTAAGAGATTGATATCAGACTCACATCTCCCACAGCTTTGCAGAGTGCCTAAAACTGACTCTTCAGTTGTTCTCTGGGATTCAAATTAATACAAAAAAATAAATGTCTGTATGTGGCTGAAGACTCAAAAATCCAATAGATCATTTCAGCTGGGTCTAATTGCTAAACCCAGGGATATTTTTGGAAGAGTAGCCATTTCTTTAAAACTCTTCAATGAATTATTATGCTTTGTTTCTTGTGTCTGTTTTCTTAAGAGCTTTATTTTCGCTTCTTCTGCAGATTATCAAAGTCCCGCAGTGATGCACATAAAGGGTATGCCATGAAAAGCTATGTGTATGGGAAGTCGCTTCTCTCTACAGCAGAGGTGAATCTGGAAGCAGTAGGCTTCATCATCATTATACCTGTATCTTTGTGCTTCCACACTGCCTGGGTTGGCTGTTGATGAGGCCTTTGCTTGAGATTAAGGTAACTGGGAAAGACAGAAAACTCCTGGATGTAAGGTAAGAAATTGCTAGATATGATAGATAAGAGTGTAAGAAGCTGACGAGCATTACAGACAGCATAGTGAGGAAGGGCTTGATTCCACTGGAAGAATAGTTATATGAGAAACGGTGAAATTTCATATAATTAAAGGGGAGTATCACAAACCTGGTGTGGAGCACAGTCTTGCAAGGCCAGCATTGCCCAGATAATCACATCAATAACCAACTACAAACCCAACAGCCAGGCAGAACCAAGCAGAGCTGCGCAACAATTTCATGCCTTAGTCTCACCAGTATTAACTCATTCCTTCGGCGTCTAGCCCATTTTGTACAAGGGAGCTCTGAGATTAGAGTGTTTGGGAGCAAAGCAGACAAAAAAATCAGCTCATGTGCATATCATCTGCCTGCTTGAGATAACCTAGAAAATATTCTCCTACTCAACTGGTGTCTCACAGCTCAAAGTCTCCTACTTGGGGACAGTGTTAGTCCCATTGAACAGGGCAAGGCCAGGCTGATGTGCGGGGCTGGCGTGCCAAACCCAGAATTAATCATTTCTTGGTCCATTCTCACACATGTAGAGCAGCTCCCTTCAAACCCAAGACAATTTTAAGAGCAAAAAGAGATGATCCAAAGCAGACACAAGAACAAGAACTTTGCCAAGCACGCAGGATCACTTGGACTGAGCTTGAATACATCAAGTCCAGTTTTCTCCCTGCCCCCGCTGTCTTTACACAAGTGCTTAGCAGATGTAAGATCAGAGCTTTGCTAATTCAAAATAGGAGGAAACCAAGAATGTAAGGGCAAGGAAAGAAGCAATGCTGTCCTATAAAAAGCATGGCTGTTGGGCCAGTGACATTTCACTTGAATGGAATCAGATCTTTGCTCAATTTTCAAAATAAATCAGAAAGCAGAGCTTGTGTCATGCCAGAAACTTCCTTGTTTTCAAAGCAAGTCAGCAAATAAGTTGGATTTTCTTAGGAATATTCATGGGTCAAAACCTCTCCTTTGATATCCAGTGTGCCAGTGTTTTAGGACTCTACCTATTTCAAAGTATTTTCAAGCTCAATTACCACAGTAACATCTAAGTGGTATGTTCCAATCTCACATTTTAAGTGAACAAGAAACTAAATAGATGAGACCTTTTCCATTACTGAGGAGCCGAGAAATGAACTTTTGGAATTGCCTTTTAAGGTAGGGATTTTTTTTATGGGCTTTATACACTTCTACATTACTGCCAAGCTCAGGGACTAGCTTAAAACTAAAACATAAAGGTACAAATGAAGCCTTGCAACGTATTCTCTCACTAGACGCCAGGCAGTTTCCTCTGGGTCTGGTAAGACTCCAGACACATTCTGGATGGAAACTGCTCAGATGGCATGAAACCAAGTCCTGCTTTTTACTGCTTCTTATAGCGAACCTTGGTTGATTTGTTGTCCCCAGGAGGGAAAATGCTCACTTAGTCTTGATCTTATTCCTCATTAACAATGTTGCTAAGAGAAATATCTGACTTCAGATCCAGAAGCAACTGCAAAAGGAAAGGCTGGTAAGCAACCAGCAGGAACAGTCCTCAGCCTCTAAAGATCACAAGGTGTACACACTGGAAATCTTTAAATCTAAGACAAGTCAGAGAGGGAAAGAAGCAGAAATGCTATTTGACTGCTACATTTTGCATTCAATTCACCACTTGCGTAACAAGGACATTACTATTCAAATTAATGTGGCAAGTAAAGCACCAGTGATTAATACAAAATGTTTAAATATTCTATGATGTTAACAACCCTCTAAAACTGAGAATTGGTTCCAGGTACCTTGGGCACTTGAGATGGCTTCTTCAGAGCTACAGAGAGCCCCGTGAGAGATACCAAGATCAAACTCAGGAAATTAACATTCACCTCTAACACAGTAGTAACACACAAAAAAAAAAATTATTACTTCAACTAAGCTTGGAAAACAAGTCCCCATTCCATTTTCAAAAGTGATCAGGGCAGCATTTTGGAGCAATGAATTAGTGGGAGCCCCGATTAGAGCTCAGTTATAGGTGATGCTGCAAGACAGAGCACTAGAAGTTAAAGGTAACTATTTTAGAAGACACCTATGAAGAAATCCAGCCTAAGTTGAAATGGGACAAGACTGCTTTTATGCAGCTGTTTGTAGTACAAGACATCTGGCATCATACACTCATGGAGCATCACTGGGAACAGTGCCACCTCTATACAATATCCAGAGCAGAATGCTGCTTCAGAAGGGATTGCTGGGAGGTGAAGAGGAATGGCACAGTATTAAAAAAATGCATGAAAAAGACTGGGACATGACAAGACTGCTGCAATATTAATTTTACCTAGCATTTACAGAGAACGTCACACCTGCACACCAGCACAAGAAGTTCTGGCTGCTTGGTTGAATCTGCTTCACATCTCCGTGCGCGGGTATGCATAGGGACTGATGCACAAACTCAGTCCCTTTCCTACAGGGCATCTATCCCAGAGGGCTCTCCCTCAGCTCAGAATTTGGGGGTCAATCCAGGCATTGGGAGGACAGTCCAGGCATCATTTCTCCATACCTGGGAGCAGCCGTCACCAGCAAACTGAGCCGATAGTCTGCAAGTTCTGCAAAGACCTGCCACAAATAGCAGAGTTCCACACACTAGAAAATGTGAGCCTAGAACTTCATCTCCATGAGATGAAGACCACAAAGAGTTCAAATAACCTTCCCTCAACAGAAACAACAGCGAAACAACCAGCCCATGGCAGACATAAGAAATGCTCTTTATTGCACTTCTGGAAATTGCCCAGCTATTGTACTGACACTACCTGCTCAGCTCAATAACTCGTACAGAACAAAAAGCAGGCAGGGAGAAGGTCATTTGGAAATTAAATTCTAAGAGACGCTGCACATCTAAAAATTTCCAGCCTCCGGAGGACAGAATTGAGTTGTTTATTCAGGAGGAAGCATGTCTGACTAACATTGAGTTTGCATTTAATTGGCACTGATGAACAATAAAGTTGCAAACTCCTTTAACTAACGCATGAATGTGCAGAAAACAATCTGCCACAGAACATTATATAGGAAATATTGTCCTTCAGCCTCACACAGCTTTCTGTATTATGAATCACAACCCATTTAACAATGACATTGACATTGGGCTTCTCAGAGGAAGGAAAGGCAGCTCTGACCATTACCATTACACACCAGCCAACATCATTAGGGTCAATTACCCTATTAGCACTGAAACAGACCTTATACATGAAACAGGAGCTTTAATACTCTTCAAGTACTGCTTTCAACTAGAGATCAAAAATGGGCACATGAAGACATTCAGCTATTGTAACCAGTGCTCAGCACCTAGCAGAATTGGGTCTCTAATTAGGATTTAATAAGCTGGTAATTGTAATGGCAATGGTCTTATTAGCCTGATGCCTCATTACTGTGAGCACAGATCAAGTTGAGAAAGCCAGTCAACCTTGCAAGCCTTTCCAAACAATGAGACTATTGCTGATTAAAGCAAGCCCTGCTTTTGTGGCAATTCCTAATGAAAAGTTAATTCATAGCCAATGGGAAACCAACAGTAATTTGTGTCACTCTTTTTAAGAGCATCTTTAGTAAGAGGCATGGGACCAGGAAGTTTGTTAACACCAAATAAATGCCAAAAACAGAAAGGAAGAATTTGTAGTCGGCACTACAAAATAAGGCACACTGGACTGGAATCATGTTTGCTTCAGCGACAGTTCATAGAAATTACTAATGACTGCTCATTGTAAAATCTCTGAAGCAGACCAACACATTCCTGAACCACTAAGAACTTAATAGCCTTTGGTTACCCACTATGTTTATTTAAGCTGTCACTTCAGGTATACACTTGGGCACTGCTCAATAGCAGGTGAAATCATGCCGGATTTTCACTGCAGTGTTCAACTTGCCTTTGATCAAACAAACATCTGTCTAGTGATTCTCATCTACCTCTGTTTGTACAAGATCCTAGCTACAGGTCCATGATATAGTTGTGTATTTATTAACAATAGACCATTAATGTGTTTTATAAATCTTTTTTTCTTTTTATTTTAGAAGTCTAGAGAAAAAGCCAGACGGTTCCAGGAACAGAATTAGAGTATAGATGTCATCTCACACTGGACAATCCCATACATGCCAATCAGTTAAGTATTTCTGAATACAAATCAAGAAGGCAAGGTCTCTAGGCTCTATTGTTTGCTTTTTCAATCAAGAACATTAAGTTTACTGAGGCTAGGATTTTGCAGCAAGTCATTTTACATCATCTTTTCAACACAAGGAAGCAACCTGAGCAGAGAGCTGGCAAAAAGAATTCAAAAGAATCCACTCATTAAAAATTAATATTGAAGTGGCTTCAGAAAAACCAAATCACTAACACAAAGGACACTTCTGGGCTTGATTTTGGGGCATCCAACTAGACAGTTTTAAAGTTCCTGCAAGTGGTTACTAAGGCACTGACATATATGAAAAGTCTTGTACAGAAGGGAATTGAAACTCTTCTAGTTGACAGTGTTACAATGGATTAACCATATTTTTTCTGTGGTGAAAAGACGCCTGCAGAACAAATCTTTATATAGACTGCCCTTCAGTCAAAAAACCGCAATGACCTACCACAGAGAGCAAACTATGCTGTTACCCTCATGAATCATTTTGTGCTGGCACAGGACGTACCTGCCCCGATGCCTCAGAGCAGCAGTCACCGATTACACACCACATGGATCACCACCGATCTCCTTCAGCAGCTGTTACATGATTGCTAAGAAAAATAGCATTGCTAATGACCACCAAAAATGAAGAAATCCCTCAGGAGGCTGAAAATGTGATTTTTCAGCAGTTAAGGGGGTCTTATTTATTAAAGCGGGCTTTAGCACCAGTGCTCCCCAGAGCCACACTGCTGTACAGTTGCCAATGCCTGCAGAATTGGGTAATTCTGCAGACACCTGGTTCAGGGAAAGGACCAAGCAGAAAACCACTTGCTTGTCTGGTCTTGCTGGACTGTTTCTTTGTTCGTTTAGTTTCCTGAACCGGCTCACCTCAGGATCATGAAAAGAAAAAATAAAAGAAGCACCAATATCATCACTTTGAACATCAATCATGTGCTTACAGAATTGACAGTAAATAAAAAGCACCACTTAAAGATGCTAATACACAGAGACCCTTAAAGACTGTCCAAGATCAGTACAAGAAAGTAAACAGGAATTTCACACAGGGAGTTAATAGAAAAGAGGAACAAAGAGCTGTGACGCAAGGAAGCCTTGCTGCCTGTTATTGCTTTTATACCGCAGGCAGCGAGAAATCCAGCAATGAGAGGATTCAATGAGAGAGTCTTTGTGAAAGGCTCAGTTGGCCTTCAGAGAGCTCATTTCATCCAAAGGTGCCGCAGCAACCCCATGACTGAAGTCTGATGAAGGGATTCCTCCTAGCAGGACCTCATGGTGAGCAGCCTTGTGTCTGCGCTGCCAGACCCTCTACAAGAGCAGCCCCACGTGTAGCAAGAGCCTTGACCACAGCAGGAAGAACACCCAGGCACCTGGGCAGGTTCCTTTCTTGGTCTGCCTGCATTTTGTCTCAATAAACTACTCATTGTCTGGGATAATCTCAGGAAAACATGGTCTGGGATTACCGTGCTGGTTCAGGCTTTGGTGACCAGCTTCTGTTGGTGTCCATGTGTCAGAAGATGAACATCCTTCTCCTCTGGGCAGCTTCAGCAGGAAAGAACCTATGGGGGTAGGTAAGGTTGCACCAGTGGTGCTGCTTCTGCAGCAGTGATCTCCCAAGCCACCTTTCACAGCAAAGACTCTACTCCCAGCTCCTCAGGCTAGAGGTCACCCCAACATTTCATTTATCGTAGTGTCACAACAGCTCAGCACAAAGCGGTAGTTTTGCCTCCTTCAAGGGAAGGAGAGGGTCACATCCCACAATAAAAACACAGCAGCTTCTCCACCCAAATCAGATCTATGGAGACTGCCATCTCCTCAAACTCCCACCCGCCCTGGGAACAGTGCTCAGATGAGGCACACGGCAGAAGGCTGCCAAGCCACCAGGACATCAAGTGAACATCAAGTGATGCAGCACCTCCAAAAAAACCCTTTCACTGGGAGCTGGAGGTCACTGCAAAGACCTGCCACATTCCATATACTAGGTGGGAAAGGAGGAGGTTAGTATCCAGTGCTTTGCTCCAGCTTTATAATAAAAGACTGCAACTGGTCTGACCCATGAACTGACCAGGAGTGTGCAATGTGCCCACGAGACTCTCTGGTACCCCTGTCCACATGTTGCACATACTTCTGTGGAGTTTTATTAGTGGAAACTACATCCTCCTAATTTCCTGCATTGCACAGAGCAGGGAAGGAGCAGCTTGTATGGCTTAATACCTCCTCCTGCCAGCAGGTGACATTGCATTGGTATGAAAACGCTGGGCAGCAGCCAAATCAACTGGGCAGCAAAGGAGTGGCAAGAGGAATATCAGAGCCAGGACAGGATCTGTTCACCTGGCAGCAGTTACCAGCTCCACATTCCTCCATGAGGCAGAAACACAGAAGAAACATGATCTGAGAAAGACAGTTCCAGCAAATGAACATGCTGTTTGGAACACAGCCGGCTGCACTCTGCAACTGCTCTTTTGAAAGCAATAGATACCTCATTACCAAACACACCATTTCTAGCGACCCAGCAGCATCACCCACAGTATCAGCTGCAGTATTTAGATGGTGTGATCTCCATCAAAATCCTGCTGTGCATCAGGGAACGCACAGCCTAAACCAGACAGTATGATGGATAGCAAGGCAGAGAGGACATCAAAGTCTGACGAAGACTTATTTATTTAATGAAGTAAGATGAGCCTGCATTTGTACTCTCTGCAGCGTCATCTATGAGCAAACCAAGCCAGTAGGGTGACGGGTACCCTGTCCTGTGAAATACCCAGGACTGAGATGAGAAAAAGCAATTATGTCCTCTTCATGGCAAGGAATGGAGGCTTAGCATGACATTTTAAAAGTTAAGCACCTCAATACTTGGAAAAGCATCTAAAATACTAGACAGAAGAAGCCTAAAAAGTTTCAGCGGCTGCTTTTTTTAGCAGTTAACAGTGGATACCAAGGCCACTGGGCATGGCTGAGGTACAGCAAGAAGTGAAATTTCCAGAATTATTGGCATTCACCCTCTCACCTCTCCTTACCATACTGCAATTTCTCTCCAAAAAATTATATTCCAACCACCATAGCCTGTGCAGATATAACAGTTTGGGGTGTGGAGAAGTCTCACATCCCCAAGCTCCCTCAATGGCCACAGAGATGGAGAAGGGGCAGCAGACAAAGAGCAAGTTGAGAGACTGCAAAGCATTAATCAGTATCACAATAACAAGGATGGGGCAGAAAAGCCAACCTGCCCCTGCAAATAAAACTGGGGACAGCAAAAAAGCAGCACTATGATTTACAGCCTTTGCAGGTTCAGCTCCAGGAAACAGTCCAGACTTTCACCCAGGAGCCCAGCAGCCGGGAAACAAGCAAGACTCCAGCCCACAACACCTGATCCATGGACTCTTTTGCTTTGAGAAGCCCTGTTGTCCTCACAGCAGGTAAGTAATCATGGCAGAACCAGGACTTTCCCTACTTGCCTTATTCCAGAAGGATTTGTAGAATTGTTGTGCAAGGGACTGTCAGACCAGTAAGCTGTGTGAGGAGAAGCAGAGCTAGATATTAATTTTTTAAAAACTTATAATAGTGTCTTAAATGTAAGTGCTGAATGCTGTTTTAAATTGTTCATAAATTGCATTACACTAACATTAATTTTGATGTTAGTGAATAATTGTACTCTGTGGAGTTCAGTGTATTACAGCAATCAAAATCTGATTTTAAGCAAAGGAAAAGACCTTGTGACTGGAACAAAAAGGCTCTTTTATGCTACAGCCATAAAATTATTTATCAGAAGTCATTGAGGGTTTTCCTGCAGAGGTATAAGTTTGCTGATATAGAAGGTAACAATCAGTTTTTGATCTTGATGCAGTCACTGGGACTACAAGTAACTTCTGTTAGCTAATTGCCCCTCAAACTACCCTTGAGAACAGCCAGGCCCTCAGCCGGAGCACAGCCCAAAGACATGGGCAGAGATCAGAAGATCCCTTCCTGCAGAGCCAAATCTGCGATTTGAAAAGGGAGTTCAACACCCTTTTGAGGGCCAGGGCGTTATGGCAATCTAATTTATAACTTCATCCACTCTAGGTATCTGTTGCTGTACTTGAAGAGATGGAGGAGGGGAAGGGACCGATGATGATCATATTCAAGATCAAAACCTTGAAACACCAGCCAGAGTACTCAGTTAGCAGGAGGAAGGGAGGGCCTGAGAGCATGCAGACAGAGGAAGCCTACTGAGAAGAAAGGTGCTTCAAGCCACAAGCTTTATACTCGGGAGAGGCAGGTTCAGATCCCCACTCCCCAGCAGAAGTCCTTCTCGAACCCACAAAGTGAAGAGTTCCTGTTTCTCCCCAGGTGATGCTACCACTTCCCAGGTTCATGGATGTACTATAAAGAAAACTACCTGAAATGCTGAGAATTACATAAAAATCTTAATAACAAGAACCCATATAGTCCTCTCAAAGGCTGCCCTAGGACTGTAGCATGCAGGCAGCCACTGCATCTGCAGACTTACAAAGAATAGCTGGATTTTTGAGGTGGTTCAGAGAAGCAGAGGCAGCTTCCCATGTAAAGACCCCTCCAGCCATCCCAACTCATTAACTGCGTTCCTGTAGACAGCACACCACTGCTGTGGGACTGATGTGCCCAAGTTAGGGCAATAGTAAGAAGTCAGGAAAACTCACAAAGTTGTCTTTAAGCTTGCTGTACGAAGCTCATGCAAACACCATCGGCCTCTTTCTCCAGGCTCTATAAGCAAACACTGACGTGGAACTGACACTCAACATAAGGAAAAACAAGCAGGGTCAGGCTCAGTAACCACTTTTCTGGCTGCCTGCTATGAAAACACGATCAGAAAGGTAACTAACCTTCCCTGCCCCCTCTCCGGAGGCACACTGAGCAGGCTCAGCATGCGTAGGATGCCTGCACACTGCTTCTAGAGCAAGAAAGAGAGCAGCAACGCTCCCCGCATGGCACACAGCTGGGACTTCTGTTTTAAGGCTAGACAGCAGCTCGGGTAGGTTAGAGAGCAGCATCCTCTCACTACTAAGGAGTGTGCCAGGAGGCCTTCTCTCTCCCCAGCTATCATTGCACAAGTTCAGGTTGGTCAGTACATGCCTACATTAGATGACACGACTTTAACATTTTGTGCAACACTTTTCGCTACTCAAACCCACAGGCTTCCCAGTATTTACCCAGAGGCCAGGCAGCTCTGCCACTTGATGGAAATATCTATCTATCCATCCAACCATGTGCTTAGAGGCCTGACAAGATGTGATAGACTTTGCCTCTTCTGCCCAAAGCAATTGGGCTTTCACTCCATTTGTTCCTCAGCAGCAGCGCATTTGTTGCCAGGGGAGAAGGAATAGCCCCAAAGAGCACCCAGCAATCAAACATGCTGTTTGGCAGATCCTGCAGACCAACTGTGGGAAAGTAAGGGAAGATGAGCATGAAGGACTGTAAACAATGCTTCTGTGTCTGCCACATGGGGTGTCATCACACTCATCATTGTTTAGTCTTATGTGCTCAACAAGGAGAACATCTGCACTTAGACAACACAGACCAGTGATGGGTATTCAGGGGCACCTTATCAAACATTCCAGAGATTCCTGCCTTCCTGTCAGAGATCAAAGCAGAGTGGAAAACGACACCTGCTTGAATCCCTGACACAGAGGCAAGACCAGCAGGTTCAGACACTCTCTCTCACTATCAAGGACTCCCTCGCTCCGTCCTGCTTGTGCCTCCCACTTGCATGTCTCTGCCCAGGTGCCACTTCGGAGATTCCCTGGCCTGCAAGGTGTTGAGATTAAATACATTCTTTGCCTTTTATCTGTGGTTTTGTGATTGCTCCTGTGTACTGCCTGTGGCAGCGTACACACTGACCACTTATATTGCCACATGGCATATTTTCTTTTGCTTTTTTGGTACTGCCATCCCTCAAGAGCTATGAGCATCCCTCTGTGAGTAGAGCTATTGTTTCGGGGGAGCTCTTCCACCCCTCCACCGCCAGTGCTCAGAAAACACTGCAGGCAAACTGCACCCACATCTTCTCCCTTAACAGCAGTATTTCCTTGGTATAGGAAATACCCTGCAATGAACTCTCTGAGGTCAAAAACCCCAGTAGACTCTAAGATATTGTCTGATTTATTAACTAATTTGTGTATGTCTGTATCCTTCACTTAAGCCACAGTTTAGGTCACCATCCCTATCTGGTTTGTGCATAATCTAAGGACCAGCTGAATGCTGTTTCCTTCCTTGTGCAAGAGTGGATGCAGCCACGTGCCTGAGCACTTCATTGCACAAACACCTCAGGTCAAAACCACAGTATTTGGTAGGTTGCAGAAAATCCCCTGCTGAGTTCAGCAGCGTCAGAAGCTCAACCCCTCTTTGTAACATCAGCGTCCTTCACTGTTCATTTTGTCTATCACCTTGTTTTCCTTACAAACCACTGCTTCATTTTGTGGTGTGAGTTTTGTTTGCAGACCCATGACTTAAAAAAAAAACAACCTTAAAGTATGTTTTCTTATTAAAACACGGACAAGAAAATGTTACTCCGCAGTGAAACAAAACTCTGAAACCCTGATGTAACAGCCAGTAGTGCCTGATGGCTAGAGACATTCAACTCATCTTCCAGCAGACAGACATCCCCTAAGGAATCCTTGTTTGTATCTTTCAGCAATCAGGCAAATTACTGGAAGTTGGTGGGTTTCATTTCTTCAACTTCCAGGAATTTTACACAAAGTAGGAATAAGCTTTTCTGACAGCTCTGACTCAGAGTGAAAGGCAGAAGTGACAGGTTCGGAAGGCTTGAGAATAAAAGAGAGAACACACCTGCAAATGACATCAACTTCATACATATTGAAAGCAGACTATAAAAAAGTGACAGCAGAAGAAAATCATAAATCATAGGAACCTACAAATCAGAAGAACCTGATTGACAGAAAAGCAGCACCTAGAGAATAACAGACTAGAAATGCTGGTAGAAAATTTAAATATATTTAACTTTATTCCCCTGTTCCTGAGAAAACGATTATGTTGACACTGGAAGTATCTAAGATTTCAATCTGTTTTAAAACACCAAGCTGCCAATAGTTTCATCTTTTATGCAGTATGACCTATTAAGGAGAACTTAAAATGCAACATTGCTAAATGATTGCCAGTGCATCATCCACCCAGGAAAGAGCGATTACAGCTGCTTTGAGAACTCCAGCCTCACCCAGCCGCAGCAGAACATTGCTTGTCATAAACGGCCTGCTCCTGAGCACCGCTGAAGGACGGCAGCTCGCAAGAGGAAGGGTACAGACAGCTTTAACACAATGTAAAAGCTCTTCAGGTTGCATTTGGACAGCCAGAAATGCAGATTGCCAAGAGGTTAAAACAGGACCATTAAAACCAGGTCAGGCTTTTTCTCCTTCTTAGGAACAAAAAGACCACCTACCTGCGCTGTTGTCCTTCCTGAACTGAGTAGTCTTGTGCCATCACATCTTTTTTTCCTCCCCTTTCTGCTCACGGTGGAGTAGCCCAAAGGCCATTCGCTAGGGTCAGGAGGGAAGTCAAGGGAGTTTTCAGCACCTGCAGTTCGGAAGACACTGGAAAGCCAAAATAGAGACAACATTTGACATCCACATGGAAAAATACAAGTTTTAGGCACAATTCAGGTAATACCTTGCAGAAGGTAAAAGATGCTGAAATTATGCCTATAGAGGCACACACAAGTTTTGCACAATCTGAGCATGTGATCAGAGACAATCTCTTCGAGATGGTGAAGAGCTCCTTCCCATCTGTCTGCGAGTTGTCCTGTCCAGCATGAACTGCGAGTTTCATTATTAGCTCTCCATGATTCTGAAAATTCTCAAATATTAGCATCTAGGATGGAGACAGTTGTTTTCTGAAATTTATATAGTCAAGGGAAGAACTATTTCTTCTATACGAATACCACTCATTTGTTTTAAATTCATTTCATTAGCCTTAACTTGATGGATATAAAGATAAAGTATTGGCTCAATTAAAAGCAGCCAGATAAAGTTTATTTTTTCTGTGCGTATGTAGCCCATGGAAGAAAAGAGAATAACTCGATAATGGCTGAAACATTTGTTTTCATTCCACAGAAGAGGAATTAATCAGACTAAAGTAAGCTTGACCTAAGTAAGTCTGAGGATGCAAACCAACTGAAACTTAAATTAGCTTCAGTGGGAACTAACTTCCCGTGCATTATTTTTCAAAATCAATAAAGCTCTTTAAATACTTTAAATATAACCAAAGCCTGGCTGCAAAGTAGCTAAATCCATTTAAGAGTGGAGGTTTGTTCTGCCCTGCAAATTGCTAAGTAGAAACACAAGCACCGTTTGGTGGTACAAATGTCAACATCCTCCCCAGCCCAAGGCACACCTCCAGCGAGGACACATGGCTAGCAGTGGTTAGCAGTTCTCCCACCATCGGTGCCTTTACCAATGCTGGGGAATCCTGCTCTGCTCAGCACCCTTTTTTCAGCACATAGTTGTACACTTCAGAGCATGTGGAAAAGTGCCCTCTCTTAGCCAAGAGCACTGTCACTGCTGCTCCAGCAGGACACGGGTTTTGTGGTTTGCCCCGTGTGATTCAGCTTTCTACTCCATTCTTTCCCAACATCCCAGGGAAAGCCCTCTTTTCCACTCACTTAAGTAAAGCCAGGGCAAAACGCAGTCTTTTGTTTCCCTCTTTATTAGTCAAACCATGTACAAACCCCCAAGGTTAGCCATGGGCCACATCCACACTGTCATTACATCTTTAATGAAAAACTGCACTGCAATGCATCTGGCACACCCACCAGGGCCTTGGGTGCCACTGCCTACCTACTGCGTGGAGCCAAGCAGAGACCCTCGGAGCAGACATGTCAGTCCCACATGGGGTTTGGAATCAGAAAGACACCAATTTTGATGTCGTGCAGAAGCCCAGAGGTGACAGACTCTAGGGAGGGGCACAATGGCTTCAGTAAACATGCCTGGAAAGTGATTCCTGAGATGTGCAGGTCACTGACTATAGTTTATTTTAATATAAGCACCAAAGAAGCAAGTGCGATGATAAGCAATTTCAACAACAAGGCATTAAAGTGCCCTGTAGATGGGAGAGACCATTCTTCAGCAACAACCGCAGATGTTAAACCTCAGCCACAGCAGCTGAATTGCTGCCAGACTGCTCTGCTTGGGCTTCTTTGCTGAGGTTGGATCTTCAGGTGCAAGTAGGTTCTCAGAAGATGAGTTAGCTGTGTTGGCAAGCAGACAAGAGGAGCTGGCAAATGATAAGGTCTCTTGCCGCCTTCTCCTCTGTCTGCAAACCGTGAAGTGGCTGATGATCAGTTAGTTCGAGATCACAGAATCTGAAGCAACGAGTTGTAGAAACTCTTTGCTAAATAAAATGAATGAAATATTCTCACATGTTAAGTCTTTATTGTTTCCTTTTACTCAGGGAAATCATCTTGATAATTCCCAGTTCATCAGCAGGATCAGACCGTGACAACACAAATTCCCATCTGAACTCATTATCTGTGGTGCCAGAGTTAGAACCACAGAACGGTTTGGGTGGGAAGGGACCTTAAAGATCATCGAGCCACAACCCCCCTGCCCTGGGCAAGGACACCTCCCACCAGACCAGGTTGCTCCAAGCCCCATCCAGCCTGGCTTTGAACACCCCTAGGGATGGGGCAGCCACAGCTTCTCTGGGCAACCTGGGCCAGGGTTTTACCACCCCCATAGTGAAAAATTTCTTCCTGAGATCTCATCTAAATCTATCCTTCAGTAGACACTTGAGTGTTTGGACACTAAGTCTGTCCAGCAATACCTACATGCTAAATGGTGAGCTATAAAACAGAAGCAATGAGGGCTTGTTCCAGAGTTTATAGTACAGATACATGGCTTTATATGACAACAAACGTAGCTGAGCTACAGTGGGGCAAGCACATGGCAAGGGAGATCCTTTAACACAGATTTCCAAAGGGCATTTGGTAAGCTCTCATACCAAAATCTCTTTAAACAAAGCTACCATAAGATAACGGAGAAACTTTCCCACCTCAATAAACTGCCACTGGAAAGCTACAGAGCAGGATCTGACAGTTCTCACATCAGAGAGAGGTCTCCAGCCAAATACCACAGCACTGGGGTCATGTTAACTGCTGTACTCATAAAGAGCCAAAAATTAGGGGAACAGTGAAATACAAAATTCACATGCTATCATCCACAGAAGAAAAGAAGAAGATTGACTATAAAGAGCTACAGGAGTTTATTTCACCAAGCAACAGGATGAGAATCCAGATTACTTACATTTGCATCAACTGACAAAGTGACGCATTGGGAAAACACAATCCTAATTTTCCTTTCACAAGGAGGAGCTACTATTACCCAAAAATGACATCTTGGGATTACAACAGCTCCAATACACACTGGTTATTAAGAAAATTGGAATTCAACACAGGGAACTATTAGAAAAGAAAGAACAAAACATCATTATGACAAAAGATGAATGAGGTGAAGAATTTATATCAAGAATTTTGTGTGCAGTTTTTCTATTCTGGATGCATCCCTGGAGGGAAAGGGGAAACAGAAGTATGCATGGAGAATTTCAGTCACTCCATGGGTGTCTCTCCTGTGCACCTGTACTCAGTAACTATGACATACTCTGAAGCAGAAGACTGGAGCCACAACTGGAAAGCATATGATCCCCTGAACATGTTTTCAGAAGTTGTACCTCAGGGAACAAATAGGATAATGAGATTATTTAGATTACAAGCAGATAATCACCAGGTATGATGCATCTCTGTATTTCAAGGTAAATGGTTATATAGCTCGGATGAAATTCTGCCTGACCTTCATTCCAACAGACAGAAACGCCAGAACTGTGTACTTCAAACAACTCAGGCTATCCAAGCAACTGGGAGTAGCGGGTGCCTGCTCATTAAAGACTTAATACAAAGGTAATTAAGAAAAAAGAACCAAACAGGCCTGTTTTCCTTTTGCTCTTGCACAGGTAGGACAGTTCCTGTCTGGCAAGTTCTGCTTCCAGCTCCTTTGATGAGAAGGGTTCAAGTACCAGCAGGCCATGGCTAGCAACAGAGATCCAAAAAAAGGAAACCTTGAAGTATATCCTTTTACTGCTGTGTGGGTACCGGCTGGAGAAATCTTTTGCTTCACACTGACCATACAGCGAATTTACAGCACCTTCATGAACAGGTAATTTTAAGTTTTCATGTCTTGACCTGTCTCAAATAAGGTACACATCACTGCTCAGCCATCCCTGCCACAGGAGCAGGTAAGAAGATATGAAGGTAAGACATGAATTTTCAGTCCATCAGCTGTCTGACAGTAACTGACTCTGCAGAGTCTGTTTTGGTGCATGTTCACAAAACAACCCACTTCACAGGGGGTCTGTGATCCTGCAGGACAGCAGCATGAACCCAACCAGATGCATCACCTCAGCCCTCAGGGAGCATATTCTTATCACTACCATCACTACCTTATACTTTAAGCCTGACAACCCACCTTATCTACAGAGTAACATCTACTGACCATCCTCACATACTCATTTATGACCCGTTCTCTGTACAAAATCATTCAGTTTGCTGACAGATGGCAAACGGTGCTAACAAATAAATTGCCAGCTAACAGCAACCGGTGATGACCCAGGTCATCTCAGAAACTGTAGCGGTTTTTCTTCAGGAATGACTATTTGAAAAAACAATACTAAAAGGGCAATAAAGGCTATTACTAAATTCATTCTGTTGGCATCATTAGGGGAGTCAACTTTCCTGTTCTGTGCTAATTAGATCAGTTAGCAGGAGCTCAGAAAGAGGAACATTAACCAAAGTGTATCTGGAGCATCCCAGGGACAGGCAGGGACAGCAAGAAGGGATTTCTGAGTACTCTTTGCCTATGAAATTTTGGAAACCCCTTAAACCAGTCATTCAAGCTAGGTCAAGTTATACGATTTAATCCTTCCACTCCCTCAGGCAAAGAACAACGCACTTTGTCAGGGAGCTTTCAACTGAGGCCAAATCAGCAACTTTGTTTTGCTAATGCAGTGAAGCTGATCTTCTGTGCCTCCTGGCAGAAGGCAAGACTTCCCCTCGAACTGCTCCCCATTTAGAGCCAGTGCATTTAACTACTGATAGAATGAGACTTAGATTCTCCGACCTTTTTCTGCTAACAGGTGCCACGAATACAAAAATATCTTGTTGGGCCAGCATGACACCAATTTACAGTATAAAAGGCAATGTCCTTCTGGGAAAAAATACCCTCCTCTGTCCTGTAATTACATGAACAACACGTGCCAGAGTAAGCTCATCCCCGGTTCAGACCTTCTGCCATTACTACTACCTGAAGGAAGGTAAGCCTACCAAGATGACCATCGTTTATCCTAGATTAAATCCAGAATTAACTGCAAGCACAGTGCACACCGTTTTGTTGACCATCTTGTACCACGTTGCCTGGGAGACCAGCAGAAAAAAAGTCAGAGACAAATGACCTGTAGTCCTGTTCCTTGGGGGAAGATCCCTCTCCTCCACCAGTCAGAGAATATCTCCCCCAAAAGCTCCAGAAGGAAAAATCAGACTCTACCTGCAAATTCTCCTTTATCGTACCTAGAAAAAGAGACCAAACAGAACTGAGACCTCCACTTCCTTTCACAAAAGTAGTAATAGTTATGGATCAAGGTCAGACTCTGTGCTGACAACGTGCACGATGGGACTCAAGTACGTGGGCTCCAAGACATGACTTGCATGAATCAGCCCAGCAAAGCATCTGCACTGCAGGGCTCCACACTCGGCCAGAGGAACCACACAGAGAAGGCTGCACCTCCTACTAGTGAGGGACATGTATCTGTTACCGCAGAGCCCCAAGTCAGGGAAAAGGGGACACACAAAACCTGACCATCCACATTTCTCCTGCCCAATCTCAACGTTGGAAGGACAGTTTGCAGCTCAGTATTGCACCAGGCAAACACCTCCACAAAGATGCAGTGATCTTTAACGTGTATTTAAAGCCTTCTATTGGAAGTGCTCTGAGAGCAAGAACTCAAGAGCAGCAAACACCACAAATGAAAGCATACTCTATCGTCAACAGACTTATGTACAGCATTCAGCTGTGAAAAAGCAATCTCAAGATTTACATGAGTGATTAACACAAGACATCCCTAAAAAAAAAAAGCAGAATGGCATCAGCACAGTGACTATCCCCATGTTGTCAGTGTCCCAGCACTAAACCAAGCACTGACATTCCTTCCTAGGAGGGCCTTCCCATTGTGGTCAAGAACTATACTGATCCCAACTGTACCACAACTTGTCCATTATAACTTGAACTAAGCACCCTTTGGGTATTTAGTGCTTGTCACGTCACCAAAACATCTTTGTTTTCTCTCAACTGGAGCTAGGTTGAAGACAGGAGTCAAATTCAAGCAGTTGGTTTTTATTCCATAGTTCTACAGAACAGTCTTTTCACTGGGGTTGTCATAGCATACATGGAAAACATTTTCCAGTCACTCAGAATGTGGCTTTTCTTTCTGTTTGTTTTGTTGTTTGGTTGGGTTTTTTTTTTTTTTTTTAAACAAACTGTAGAAAGTAAACAACCACATTAAGGAAAAACCTAGAAGGGATGAATCCGGCTGGTTGTATTTCTAGCAAGTGACAGAAGTAAAAGCCTTTTCCTTCAAAAAGTTTCACCCACAAACACTTTCTCAGCAAGTGCAGAAAGGCATCAAGGAGACCCAGCTGTAGAAGAGTTGAGCATTTACCCGGTTACCTTCCCAAATCAAGAAATGAAATGAGTCTAAAAATACTTTAATTCAGCGAATTTGGCTATAGAGCCAGTGCAATGTAAAGAGGACACCCACTGTATCACCAACTTTACTGCTTAATCTTAACAGAGTAAGCTACAGATGCAACGGATTTACCACAAGTTATTTGGTTAAATGAAATACTGCTGATCACACCATTGGTAATTGTGGCTTTACAGTATCAATGCTCAAATTGGCTGAGTTAGTTTTACTGTAAGAAAAATGCAAGTTTACAGAGAAACAAAATAATTTAGCATAGTAGGCTGTATTCTGTTTCATGCTCAGTCACAATGTCTTCCATGGATAAACAGTAGTTCAGCTTTATGTTAATAATGCCAAAACATACAGGAATTTTAATGCCAAATTTACAACATAATACAGTGCTGAACGAACAGATTTCTCAGGGTCAGTGGCTAACTGAGAATGCTACACAGGACTGAGAAGCGCCTGAGCACACCCCAGTGCAGACGGAGTGAACCACACTGACAGGAATGTTTTACCTTTTGATGGAATTACCATTCTAGAAGTTTGCGTCCCAACTATACTGCAACGTAAAATGAATGTGGAACCTTTGCCTCAAACACGAAGCAAAAGGACTACATGTTATTTACAAGATCAAACCAGTAAAACCACTTTAACAAAACTATTGTGATCTCTTGACAAAGACGACAGAGCTCGATGACTGTATTACATGAACCAGAACAGTAATGAAGTTGTAAACAAATTTTAACCAAATTAGGTAAGTGCATCCATTCTTAACTCATTTTAGCAAACAGTTATTTTTTTAAAGCCAAGGACACTATCAGAGGTTTTATTTTTGTTTAAAGCCAAAACTGATTAAGATCTGGAAGCTGGCAAATCATTTTTGTTCCCTATTTTCCTTCATTAACATCTCCATTGTGTACTCCAGCAAAATTTTCGACATTGCTGTTCAAATTCTAATTCTGCTTCAACTTACGTAGGTGGTAGGAAAGTTGAAGCGACCTTCATCAACATCTGAAAAATCCCTACTCAAGGTGGTTTGGTTTTCCACTGTTGAGGATGAGATTAGACTGCCAGCATCGTTCTACGTAGAAAAAACAAGAGAGCATTGCTTTTAAATTTGAAAAGAAAGACTACTTCAAAATTAAGTAGGCTTTGCAAATGTGTGAAGAAATCAATAGGTAAATCAGATTTGAATCAGTCAATCACAGCAGTGTCCTCCTCATTCTTCCTCCCCAACCCCCCCTGTAAACTAACAGCATTGCCCAAGTGGCTGATGCGAAACTGATGGAATTAAGTTCATTTACATGAAGCCTGGCTACAAAACAAGAAGGAAAAGAAACTTCGTCCCTGACGCAGCTATTTATTTATTTATTTTTACTATTTTCCCACATTTTGTAATGAACTCAAGCCAGCGTAAAGGGGGCTGTGTTGGGTTTTGGTTTTTTTATGTGTTTGGTTGTTGGTTTTTTTTTTTTTTTTTTTAACACAGGCATAAGAGTTGTGTAAGACGAAGGTGAATGAACTTTTGTTTCAGAAAGATTTTATATTACCGACTCATTTCTCTTCAAAACTAAAGGTGATAACAGAAGAGCAAAACAAAACCAAACCCTGTAGTCAAACTGCTTTTTCAAGTATATTTCTCCGCTCATGGAAGAGCTGGCATTAGCCATACTAGTGATGAAAACCCATGTCCCAGTCATTAGGATTCAGAGCAGAGGTCCAGATCACCTGGAACTGGGCTCAGCTGGATCTCCAGCTGAGCTTATTCAAGACTGGAAAGGGGAAGCTGATGGGTTTGCATGTATTACACCACTTCCCAACTCCTTGATTCTGACAACATCCAAAAATCACACCCCCATCACATCCTTGAAGCAGGAGAAACAGGAGACACCAAGTGATCTTGGACAGGTACCATCGTTCACTGATCAGTCAGGCGCAAATCTGGTTTGTGCTGACAGAGATGCCTTTTGTGGACTCACAGGCTGGAGAATTTTGCCCACGTTTCTACACAGCACAGCATAAAACACATCTACGTATTTCATTCAGTCTGGAATTCACATCTCAATCTATTGCAATTATGGAAGCCAATGAAAAGTCAATGAGAGGGGTTCTACAAGAGTTGGTCCCAGCATCAAACACTTCTACATATGAAAATAAAAGGGGACAAACTTCCAAGCCACAATTAGTGATAGCGATTGGTTCAACTTTTCTTCCTTCTTGACTACACCTCCCATTAATGCAAGAGAAAAGTGCAACTTTGCAGCATGTCTGTTCACATCAAGTTTTTCCTCAAGAACACATTTTGCAGTAACAAAATATGGCCTATAAAGTTGCAAAGTGCACGAGCTGAAGGCACAGAGTACAAACACATAGGAAAACAGATTTCAAAATATCAAGTAACAAAATAAAAAAGACAAACCAAAAATCTGGAATTTAAGACTCCCTGACAAAAGATACATTTATATGGGACCAACTCTTAAAAGGTGACAATTTTTAAACTAATGAACAAATACTGTAAAATAATGAAACTTTATTATTTAAGTAAAAGCTCCAGAAAATACCTTGTTTAAAAACTAATACACTGACGTGTTAACTAGTTTTAAGAATGTCCTTAATATTAAGAAAAGAGTGCAAAAAGGATTCTTCCATTCTAATGCTTTTGGAAGCTGCTGATTTCGGCTGCCCATTTCCACTTTGAAAGGATTGTTTTTCAAGGTGCATTCCTCACCCAAAAAAAAAAAAAAAANGAACTTGTTGAGAGGCCAGACCAAGGAACCATGTCTTTCAAAGTCATCTCAATTATAGCAGCAACTGACATTTTCTTATTTAAAGAAGAAAGTCCAAAGGCTCTTCTTTGAGGCATAGTTCATGTCAGAGCTTGAGTATCAGCAGTTGCCAAAGGAGGCTCTGGATACCACCTGCTCCTCCAGTGTCTGTTGTGGCTGGGAAGAGAAGCTGATCCAGTATATTCACTATCTGTACCCCCTGGAGCTTGCACAAGCTGACGAGCCATCTGAAATTATAGAAAAAGTTGAAGAAATTACCTCATATTATATTTCCACCTTATGTCCTTTGATCCCCCTTCCCGCAACAACCTGAAAACCAGCATTGCCTGCAAAACATGAACAGTGTAAAATGAAGCTGGTGTATCAGGTAAACAGCTACTCATTCATTTCAGGTTGTAATAAGAGCTCATCATAAAACTGCACAACATTTTATGTCAGGAAATGATGCAAACATACTCTGCTGAAAGCACAGGAAGAAGCTTGGCAGAGAAAAAATACATTAAAATGAAGCTAACAACAGCACCAGGACAGATACTGTTTCCCAATTCCCAAGGCTATTTGATGACCAGCAATCAGAACGCTGTATTTAAATCCAGACCAAGAAAGTATGGGATTGCATTCTCCCCTGGCCAAACCTTTAGTCAGCACAGAAGATGGGTCATTTAACTGCACCCAAAATCAGGGATGTCTGGAATAGAGCAACCCACTCAGAATGCAAGTATCATTCCTCCATATGCTTCTTTGCCCCCAGCCCCTAACTCATACTGAGGGGAAATTAAGGGGGTCACAAAGTGAAAAACCTCATAGTTAAACATGCAGCAAGACACAGATGGAAGAGAACTTATCAAATACTGCCTTTAATATCTCAACACAAGTGGATCCCATGTCATATTACACAAGTAATTGAGGGTTCCAAGTGGAAAAGCACAACCCTTCCAAATCCTTTGTTCTTTCAACAGATAGAAAAAGGCATCACCAGTGTGTGATTTATACCAGAGGTGGACGGTCTCAGCATTTCACTGCCTGTTATGTGTATCCTGACCCTGCAGAGACTTGGGACAACCACCTTCTTTTTCCCTTAAGGCCTCAGCTGCATAAAAGAAGTATCCTATTGAACCTACTGGTAGCTGGGATATCTTAGTACTTCACAGGTGGCTGTGCTCCAGCACAGACAGCCAGGTTCTAGACACAAGAAGTTTTTATCATTACTTAGAATCGTGAAAGTCACACTGGCAGACAACCAGCTACAACATGGAGGTGTAGCCTCTGACACCTCACCACCCTCTGAGAATCCAGAAGCCCACCCCTATCTGCATCTCAAATGCATACTTACTGTAGGTTAACTCTTCTCCAGCTCTCTTGCGTGACTGGTCACCTCTAGGGATGAAGGGGAAGAAAGGTATTTTCATTGTAAGGAAAGGAAAATAGTGAAATACCTCAGCAGAGTTATCACCTTTTACAGATTTTAGAAACGTAATGCAAATACAGTAGCAATAATGCCAACTGCAGGATTCTCAATTTAATAAATCAGAAGTGTAAGCTGCATTTTATAGATTTAATTAGATCATCCTTTTATTAAAGATAGCAAGTTTGACTTGATGACTTGATAGGATTTTACAAAATGAAGATGAAGAAAGACCACACTGCATAGGAGCAATTTTAAGTCACGCATAAAATTGTTTTTCTTAACTCAAACTTGCCAACCAAACTATCGAACTCCATGAAAAATTCAGTCTAAAAGGTAAGATGCTCCTGAAAACCCAACAAATCAGATTCTCAGCTAGTCTGTGCTGACAGCACTTCAAGCAGATTTAAATAATTAAAGTTCTATAAACTCTGGTTAACATCATCACTTATGAAAACCCAAAGTTAAATTCCCATCTATTTGGAAAATACTTTTTCCTTTTATTCTTGTGCACACAAACTCATAAAGCTGGAAAATCTTGCTACTTCACAAGTTTCCTGTGATGACAGATATGCTATCAATACAAGACTTTTAGATAAAGAAGAGAGAGATTCCAATGTATTTTTGTCATTATTTTGGTTATAATTTTGGTCACATTTATCTGCTGGAAGGTGGTAGAAATTGGGGGGGCTTCTAATAATACAAAGTGTTCCTCCCTGAAACCACTCGTGAGGTGACGGGCCTGCTGTGTATGCCTTGATTAAGGTCCTTCATAAGGGAAATACCACCAAGCAACCAGCTCATGTTCCCACTTTCTGCAGCAAGATTATTTGCTAGTGTTGATAAGGTATTTCAGTTAGAACATGACACGCCATTAATGCTGATGAAGACACCTCACTGTGCTGTGCTCCTCGTGGTTATTGTTGTAGGAAGTGCAGCAGCAAAGACGTCACCATTTTTTGGTGCAATTCTAGGAGAACAGATGACATTTCATGCTAATCCCAAAGAGAACAGACTTAGCACTCTCCTCGGTAAAAAAGAAAACCTACCCTTTTTATACATATAAATATATACATTTTTATACATAGGAATATAACCTCAAAGCAACTCTGAAAGGTTATAAATAAATAGAACTTACGTTCCTGAACACCGGAAGAAGCATATTACACTTTGAAAGACATTTCAAGGCAAAATGCATTTCAAATACCAATGCAAAATGCCATGTAGCAAATTGTATAACCTGTACTTCAGTTTGCTTTTACCTGGGCCCTTTTAATGACGACAGGCTCGACTCTAACACTTTATATAAGCTCCATGTTTACCAGACTGCACTAACTCCCTGACAGTACAACCATATAAAACACACTGTGCAAAACACATTCATTAGAGACTAAATATCATCAATCAATTACTCCACTGCAATGTTTTATTTTGCATTTTTAGCTAATAAATTGAAAGCAAGATACGTAGAAATGGCAGTTGCACCAAAGCACGGGCTGGGGTGGGCCAGTTTTCTAAACCTACAAGACACACCAAAACTCTTGATAAGTCCAATACCCAGAAGATCACAGACAGCAGACAAAAGAAAGAGGAACTCAGAAATGAGTCCAAGTGACATCCAATGATAGGACAAGGGGCAATGGGGGCAAGCTGGAATGTAGGAGGTTCCACTTAAATATGAGAAAAAACTTCTTCACAGTGAGGGTGACGGAACACTGGAAGGGGCTGCCCAGAGAGGTTGTGGAGTCTCCTTCTCTGGAGATATTCAAAACCTGCCTGGATTCATTCCTGTGTGACCTGATCTAGGTGTTCCTGCTCCAGCAGGGGCATTGGACAACGGGATCTTTCAAGGTCCCTTCCAATCCTTGATATTCTGTGATGAGATGCTGCAAACAATATGTGACACAGAAACCTTTACTTAGTTCTTCCCTCTACAACTATCCTCAAGCCCTAATCTCTTCTTTGTCCCCAGCTATCACACAGGACAAAGTTTCCTATGGATTTGTATTAGTTCCAGTGCTGGAGACTTGGCTTTCTGCATAAACTAGGAGTTGTTACAATCTATTCTGAAGATCCCACCAAGTCTCTAACAAAAGCGCACCACAGAGGCATCTGGCCTTTCCAGTGGCCAGTGCCCTTCCCAGCCCACTCTACAGTATCCTCCTCACAGCAGCAGCCAAAGAACTTCCCAGCTGAGCTGAGAAGCCTATCCTATTTTCAGTTACCTAGGGAAAAATGTTTTTGAAACTTCCTCTTTAAGTGTGAAACTGGTGAAATGAAGCTGTAAGCAGAACTACTATAAGCTACCTATACAACTAGTAAGATTGAACATTTGACAAAACTATAATGTTACTTTTTTTTAGTTCTGTGCATTACATTCCTTTATCAGCATTATATGCCTACTCAGTTTCAAACACAACAGTATCAAACTTCTATTTCTTAGGCCAAATGAACTGCTTTTCTCAGGCAAAGCTCTTGTGGGTTTGTGTCCCTATTTGTCTTAACTCATGCTTATCTATCAATTTTTTTTTTCCCCTCGAAAGAAAGCCTTACAAGGAGTGAATGTACAATACCATATGCATTTGAGTCAGTAGTAGAGCTCTGATGCTCAACAGTTTACCGAGCTTGGAATACGGAGATTACTTTCAAGGAAAACTGCACGAGGAGTATGAAATCCAGGAGTACATCTAACACGAAACAAACCCACATCTTGTGGGTGTTTGGACTACAAGACCAGATTTTCAGTGCTCAGTTGCACAGGTCACGGGAAGAATGAAGACATGTCGTCTTCATGCAAAAATGAACCTCACAGGACCAGATTTTCAGTGCTCAGTTGCACAGGTCACGGGAAGAATGAAGACATGTCGTCTTCATGCAGAAATGAGCCTCCTGGAAACGCAGCAGGGCAGCTTCCCGAGCCTGGTCTTGGTTTGTCAGGCTATTGCAAATGTGGGAGTGCTGTGCTTCCATCTCGGCACTTAAATAGAAGAGCAGAGTCCACCGGGAACAATAAAGGTTATGAAAATTTTTCACCAACTCTTTTCCTGTTTGTTCTATCCCACCCCCACCTCCCTCAATTTATTACTCAAAAGAGAAACGCGCATTTAAAATAAACACCTTGACTGTGTAGAGTAGCTCTGAAAGTGGAAGAAGTAGTCATCAACTGCCACTTTCAGAAGCATCATGAAGAAAAACTCAGGTTATAGGGGAAAAAAAAGAGGCCAAAATAAATAAAGGCTGAACAAGAACATGATCATGCATTAGAAGGGCAATCAAAACACAAGAAGGCATGAAATTTAAGTAATCTGTTTCACAAAACTACTTCACGTCTTCCAATCATCTACCTTTTGGTATCATCTGCAGGGCTGGCAGTGCTCAAAACATGTGGAGAACAAGGCTTTATTTCAGATGAAGGTTCTTTAATAAATCTTAAATTATTTCTTCAGTATTTTTAGGTGTATCCGTTTCCAGTTTTGCCATTTCAACACTGTCCAGCATAATTATTACTGAAGACTAATAATTATTACCTATCAAATCCATTCTGCATAAGCTCTCTTTGAAGTTTCTGGTCTTGAGCAGCATATTCCTGAAGCTCAGATTCCACAGCAGGGGGTAGAATATTTGGGATGAATTTAGAAAATAAAGCTGGTGCCATCTGTACCCATTCTGTAAGAAGTGAGAAAGCAACAACAAAACATGTGGAAGAGACCTTTTGTGAAAATTGTACTCTGACAAAGATAACTTTGCTCTACTTAAAGTACATTTTACATTCTTGAATTTAAAAAGAAAACAAAATGAAAAAAACGATCAGCAAACTATCCCCCAAAATCCGCAGAAACAAAGCCTTAAAAGCAGAACAAATAATCAGGCTGTTAAAATCAGATGTTTACATGTAGATAAAGGAATTACTGGGGTTTTGGGTCATCAACACCATCATGAAATTGAAATTCAGTTCGTGCTGCATCCCACAGGGCCTGCTGAGTCTCTGGACATGCTCAAGGACAGGTACTGATGATCAACAAACTCACCTTGACAATCAGGTTATTTGTAATGCTTTACTCTGAGAAGCATATTCACAAAATTTACACCTCTCTTCCCTGAGCCTTACTTCTAGGAAACACAGTAATATCACCACACAAAGCTGCTTCTCCATCCCCCATTTCAAATGAATTCACGCAATTCTCTCACTGATCTTCCAAAGTTTAGATGAACACTTTTTAATGTTCATTATATAATTTTATCCTGTATTAGCTCACCTTTGGGATAGAAACGTGATTTAATTTCACTACACTGAACACTGCCTTACAGAAGCAAGATAATTCACATCGAAGCTGCGTCAAGGCTGACGGTACAAAACACAGAGCAAAAGATGAGAACTGGGTTTATAGCAACCCTATAAGAAGTTCTAAGAAATACTTGGCAAGTATTTCTGAAGCCAGACTTTCCAGAGATTGCAGCAATTATCTTAAACTTCATCTTTACCTGGAAAAAAGGGATGCTTTGAAATATAGTCACTAAGGCACATTGTGAATTTTTAATCAAATTCCCACATAGGGTTACTTGGTCGACACCAAGCTTCAGCGGTCTTTAAGATAAGCAGCAAACTCACTAATTAATCATTACTAGAATACAGGTGGTTTAAACAAAACACAACTCACTAACCTCTCTCATCACAGAACTACTCAGGTTGGAAAAGACCTTTAAGATCATCAAGTCCAACCATAAACCTAACACTGCCAAGTCCACCACTAAACCACATCCCTAAGAACCACACCTACCCACCTTTTAAATACCACCAGAGATGGCAACTTAACCACATCCCTGGGCAGCCTGTTCCAATGTCTGACAACCCTTTGAGTGAAGGGATTTTTCTTAATATCCAGTCTAACCTTCCCTAGCACAACTTGAGGATATTTCCTCCTGTCCTTATCACTTGTGAAGAGCCTAGCCTCCACAACTGGCTACAGGTAGTTGTAGAGTGCAAGGAGGTCTCCCCTTAGCGTTCTTTTCTCCAGGATAAAGAACCCCAGCTCCCTCAGCCTGATAAGGCTTGCTCTCCAGACCCCTCACCAGCTTCATTGCCCTTCCCTGGACACACTCCAGCACCTCAGTGTCTTTCTTGTAGTGAGGGGCCCCAAACTGATCATAGCACTCAAGGTTCAACCTCACCCTGCCAATCACAGGGGAACGACCATTGCTCCAGTCCTACTGGCCACACTATTCCTGATACAGACCAGGATGCTGCTGGCCTTCTTGGCCACCTGGGCACACTACTGGCTCACGTTCAGCCAGCTGCTGACCAACAACTCCAGGTACCTTTCCACCGGGCAGCTCCAGCCACTCTTCCCCAAGCTTGTAGAGCTGCATGGGGTTGTTGTGACCCAAGTGCAGGACCTGACACTTGGCCTTGTTGAACCTCACACCATTGGCCTTGGCCCATCGATCCAGCCTGTCCAGATCCCTCTATAGATCCATCTTACCCTCAAATTGATCAATACTCTTGCCCAACTTGGTGTTATTTGCAAATTGACTGAGGATGCACCCAGTCCTCTCGTCATTGATAACAACATTAAAGAGAACTGGTCCCAATATCAAGCCCTGGGGAACACTACTTGGTAACTGGCCACCAACTGGATTTAACTCTGTTCACCACAATTCTTCAGGCCCAGCCCTCCAGCCATTTTTTTTACCCAGCAAAGTGTATGTCCACCCAAGCCATGAGCAGCCAGTTTTTCCCAGGAGAATACTGTGGAAAATGGGTACCAAGGGCTTTACTAAAGTCTAGGCAGACAACATCCACAGTCGTTCCCTCATCCACTAAGCAGGTCACCTTGTCATAGAAGATCACATTTGTCAAGCAGGTGCCTTGTGCAGGTCACAGAGGGGCAACAAGAAGAGCCAGGCCCTTCACACAGTAGAACTGAGCATTATAATGGGCAGAACACATGGCACGCTTGTTTGTTAAATGTGCATTAGACAAGATACCAACAACATACACATTTAGCAAAACATATCACAACCACAGTATGAGACACCCCTAGAAATACTTTTCTTTTTTACCTGGTCGTAGTGTATACAGGCCTTTCACAATATTTGCCATGGTTGAAGGAGTTATTTGAAACGGTGTTGACTGAGCTTCCAAAAGTAAAGCTGAAACAAAAATTAAAAGAATTCATATTTTTTCAAATCATGCAATAGAGGCTCTTATACATACGTTTTTGTATCAAAGAAATAAAGTAGCTGTGCTTTTTTTGGTTATCTGATATCCTCAACAAAGGGAACGGCCAGGTATCTGATTAACAGCTTAATTCTCAAGAGTGATAAAACATCACCTTTAAATACAAATACTCTGTCCAGATTATGTATGATGAAAGTGTGAAATAATTTTATTTTCATCCGTTTTCAGGCAGGTAGCAGGAGTCGTGAGGATAATTGAAGCAAACAATAGCTCTAAGTATTCAGATGCTGAAGTAAACAATTTATTTTTAGAAGCACTCTCATACTGAGTGTGCTAAACACCTGGAGATCCATAAATCATCACTTTACAGTATTTAGCGTCTTGTCCATAAAACTAAGGCTGGATTGAAAGTCTACGAATGAAGTACAAGTAGCATAAATAAAAAGTAAAAAAAAAATAATCAAATAAGGTAAGTTCTTTTAAACACAAGTGAACATTTCTCTGTCTTTTTTGGTATCTTCTGTAGTAAGCACTGCAATAATTGCACCTTCCTCTTGATGAAGAACCTGGCAACAGAAGATTTACTGCTTATATTACAATATCCAGGCCTTCAGCCAGCCTTGGATATGCAAACTGCAAATAAATAAATCTGAATTGAAGAAACAAAACAAACAAACCAAGCAATCAAGTTTAAACTGATTGCTGTCTTTCAGTTTTCATACCTCTACAAAGGAGCTGAGCAGAACACACACACACCTTTCTGTACCCACCATGTAGCGGAGAAACGACTCTTACAATTCTACCTAAAGGGTTTATCTCTTGTGCTTGCGTTGTAGAGGTTCTGGGTTTAAACTTTAAAGCTTTCCTAGTTCCAACTCCAGCATCTGCCACTAGAGTACTTGCCATAAAAAGAAAAATCTTTGGTAGCATGTTCTTCTCTTTGTGAAACTTTAAGTGCCTCATCTAATAGTGAGATCAAAAAGAAAGCAATTTTTCTAATCTCCAAGTAATCAAGGTGGTTATATTTAACTGTTATAGCTGAATTTATTTTTACAAAGAACCATCTTAGAAGTGCTTGCTCCTTTCAGCTGAAGGCTTAAGCTGCTAAGAGCCTGTGATTTGTTTTGTAATGACATATTTGCAGCTTCTCTCCTAAGGATTTTTCAAACAGCCTCTCAGCAGCCAGTAAAGTTGCAAATAAAAAAATTGAAAGGGGATAATGCTTTATAAGGAAGATATGCAGACAGTAATGCTCAATTCATACAGTACATGTGTATTTGCATGTTTATATTTAATTAGACTGTAATTACTTCAGAATGAGCTTCACCAATAGATTTGTAAAGTGGCAAGAGAATTCTAGATTTGTTCTTCATATGTGGACACCAAATTATGTTCCAAAGCTACGTATAACAAATTATTTAAAATGGAATAAGCCTAAAAATTAATACTCACTTAAAGACACTTTAAGAGTCATTTGAACATTTTAATAGATGTTTAGAAATTATCCAATTAACAAAGTTTCTTCATTTTATTCCTGATAAAATGCAAACTGTGCTCCCCGACAGTGTCCAAGTTACAACTAGCAAAGACAATTTACTTTATAATTGTACGCACACAATGCAAACTGTGGAAAAGACAGACACTATTGAGAGTTGCTTTGGGGATAAACCCAAGCATTAATGGCGGCTACCGACAACTACATAACTATCTGGAGGACATCAGGTATCTCCTGAGTATAGTTCACCGTTATAAACAAGCAATATTAGTCACTTTTTAAAGGTAGTATTCACCCATGAAGTTAATTTCAATTATGAAGCTCCAAGATTACATGAATGGATATATTTGCAACAAAGTAAAATGAGCAGCCACCTGTTTCTGTTCTAGATTACTGACCACATCACCTGGCATTAGAAAAGGATTTAATGAATAAAACCGTGGAAGAATTCATCTGGAGATCAATTCTACAGATATCTTCTTCATCACCTTACTGCAGTTTCAGAAATTAACAGTTCTTATCTTTGTTTCTGCAACTGCTTATACCACATGCTACGATGAAAGTTTCAACCATTCCTGATTTACAGTCAGTAAATACAAGCATGATGGTGTTATATTCAACAACAATATAACAAAGGAATGACATATATTTCCTGTTTCTCCATAAACCAAAAAAGAATATAATATTCATTAAATTAAACTGTACCGTATAAACTAATCCAGCCTACACTTTTCCCCAATGCTAGATATCAATATCTGGAGGATGAGTAGCACTAGTGTAGGATATGTATTTTCAAAATTACTTCCATAAGAATGAACAAGACTCATCTCTGGATTGATCTGAAAAACCGCCATGAAGGATTATAGACACAGATGTAAGCATATAAAAGATGTAAAGCTCCTTTGCACATAAATTCATCTTGACTTTCGCAATGAAACCTACCCAAATTTTCAATTCTACATTACTTGTTAAGAGCGGGTCACTTAACCTGAAGAAAAGAAACAGCTGTGCCAGACACACCATTGTTTTACAATCTTACAAAAGACCTCCAAATATTAAGGCTTTGGATCATGCTTTATTAGAATAATGAATGAGACTCCACACCACAGAAGTTGCAGAGACTCCTACCTACTCCCAGCAGCTCCACCTGCAGCGTTTACAAAGATAGAGCAGGGTGAGGCAGAATAAAAATCAAACCTCAGGTGAATGACAGCAGTAATGACACCGATACCATCTGACCACCTCCACAGTGTTTGGGAACCAATATTGCATTTTACAGACTAAGCAACCAACATGCAAACAAGTTAATTAACCTGCAAACAGCGCTGAAAATAACTCAGGGCAGAATCAAAGAAGAGAAGCGTGAGTTTCCCATGATAAAATGCTTTAAATGCAGAGAGATACAAGCTGCTTTGAAATATTGTTGAACATATACAATACCCAGAATGGACTCAGGATTTTTGAGGAATGATGGATGAACTATATTGGTATAAGTGAGGTATAAACCTGCATTTCAGGTACTCTGCAGTAACTGAGTTACTCCGTAACACCGGAGAAGCTTGTCCCTCAATGAAGGCTTACTCTATTTTGTAACTGTAGTGGGGTGTCTGGGCCAAGATCTGGGACCTCCGTAATTCCAGGAATAGTAGGTGACATCTTACAAGTTCAAGCTCACTTGTCCACAACTCAAGATTCACTTGTGAAAACTAAGAGTCAGCTATTGTAAAAAAATCTTACTCTATCCTTCAACATTCTTTTCAAAATAGATTTATTTTGCATGGCAAAGAATTTTTCTGCAGAACAGTGAAGCCTTTCCACTTAGGCACACACAATTATTTTATGTCCTCCCTTTGCAGTAATCTTGTGGAACTTCAAAGTAAGATATTTTAATAAATCATACATAAGTATGGCTTAGGCAGATGCATTTAAAAGTGTAACTACTCAACAACACATTTAAATAAAGCCTTGGCAGCACCGGCTGCCCTGGTCCACCATTCAGGGATATCATCGCATCCCATGTAGTCAAATCTATAGTATAATAAATTACCTTTCTCAGCTAAATTATAATGGATCCATCCGATCACACACACCCTTCTACTTCCCTGCGACAGGTTCCTGTGTCCCAGCCTTTATTCCCAAATTCAGTCCATGCACAGAACTCTACTGAACCCCACATCCCCACTGCAGTTAAACAGGAAGGGCACCCCAGACGTAGTTGTAGGGTTTTGCTGCTGGTGGTTTGTGTTGAGATTTTTTTGATAGGTCGTTTGTTTTTTGCTTATAGGGCTGGGTTGGTTAGTTGGTTTGGTTTTAGTTCTTTAGGATGGATTTTTTGGGGGGTTTTTTAACCTATTGTTTATTATTAAATCGACTGATGAATCTTGATCACATACTACCTTTGCATTACTTTAACCCACATACAATTTGTCCATGTTAACTATCGATCTACAGCTTCAAGTCTTTTCCATGAAAACTGACCTTCCCTCCGGCTTAACCTTCACATCTGCAGTTACATCAAACTCCCCATGATTCTGCATTTTTATTTTCCTTTAAACAGAACTTAAAATAAATTTTCAGCAATTTAAATTCTTCAAAAGTTTGTAATGAATTAAAACGCAGATTAGAAAAGAAAAAAGACAAAAAGTTTTGTTTATTACTATGCATTTGCCACTAGGTATTTAATAAAGCCACAGATTACTTCTAAAATATTCATTATGTAGCCCAAAAGCTTTATTAACTATCTAATAAAAATGCTACAAAAAAAATTCCAAGCCTTAATCACATGGAAACCATTCAGTGTTGTAACAAGAATAAATATGAAAAATGCAGCTATAAATGTAGAAATACATACTTTTGGAAATCTATAACTGGAAAATAAGGTGATATTTTCCATTTACGATTTCATGAAGGTTTATTGAAATGGGAACATTATTCCTCTTTCTTTACCAAGAAGCCAGTTTAAATACGACAGTAATTACTTGAGACTATTTCCCAATTTAAAAAAACTGCCTACTTCGAGATGCTACAAGTTAATCAGCCAAAACAAGAAAAATAATAACCATCACTGTAACTGTTCTGATGAGTTTAGTTCAGTGACAAAATTTGTGTGCAGATTAGGTGTTATTTAAAGAATATGAACATACCCCATAATCCTTGGGTACAAGTACTTAGCCCTTCGCTGTCAGTTTACAGCTACCACTTCAACCTTAGCGATACCACCCTTCAACTGCTGAGCGTGTTCTGAATTATTCCGTCAGACCTGCAGAGCACTGGGGGTATAAGAAAGATTACCAGCTACAAAAGCTACCCCATAGGGCCCTCCAGAGTGTCGGGTACCTGCTGAGGTCTAAGAACAGACTGACATTAATGTGATAATTCAGTGGTTTAGAGGAACAGCCAATTATCCTGCAATAGCAGCATCCCAGCACACTCCCCACGTGCTAGAGAAGAGGAGGAACATACTGGAGTTGATTTTCACCACCCATTATCTGTGTCTACCTATATTTAGAAGGCAGGCAGGAAGGAGGGAGAGGAAAGAAAGTGTTGCTTCTAAGGTTAGAATTGCAAGCTTGAAGTGGAGGTGGTAAGATTAAACTATTTGCCTATGTAGACCAAGCCAGAAATTAAACATAAAAAATTCACAATTCTGTAGATGAATAAAAATCTTTCAAAATTACTTTTAATGAAGAACTTGACAATAAAGGCATCCTGTCCCTACATCTCAAAAAAGGACCCTACAGAACTCTCTTGCCCCCCAAAACATTCACTGCCAAAAGCTGGCATTTCACAAGTGTTATAGCAAGGGGAAAAGAGAAAATTAGCTTTTTGTTGCAACACAATTCTCACAGAAATCACCCCACTTTAGTCTGGTACAAAGACACTGGAATGAATCGGTATTTTCTCCTAGTGCTCTGCTACCTTGCTTCATTTTTAAGGCCCTCAGGAAGGAATCTTCTCATTTCATTTACCAATCCAGGCATGTAGCCTGATTGCAAAGACAGAGAGCAAGTCACTCCACAGGCGAGAAATTCTGCCTTTTTAATTTTTATTTTTTTTTTAAATCTACCACTTTGTATCATTCTTAAACTTTAAAAGCAAGAAGCACAGCTTTATGAATGTGGCAGATTAAGGTTGTGCAGATTTTCACTCATTCTGATTTTGCACGCTTTCAGGAAAAAAGTAAGCAAAGCAGTGTCTATGGGCTAAGTAACACCAAATATATTACAGAAGGAAAGAGCCTCAGCAATCAAATGGGACTTTTATTTTTTTAACAACATATTGCTTCTGCCACCACAGTACATACTCTGTCTCAAAGAAAAAAAGGATAGTGATTTCAAATGCTTAAGGGCAGATTCTATATTAATGCTTTAGTTCAGATCAGAAATGTGCTTTTGAAGCAAATTCACTGATCATCCCCACTTACTGCTGCTCGGTTCATACGACAGACCTGCCTTGGAGCGCATTAACTTAATTCCTTTTGGGCAAGATTAAACCACATGTGCTCAAACTACTAACTGGCATTCTGTCCACAGGTCTAGAAACCAGCAAGTATGAAACAGAACTCTCCAAAATGCATGTAAAGGTGAACACTGAGTCCTCAATTCCAACACACAGGTGTTTCACATTCTGTAGATCTGCTCCCGTTACACCACACCACTAATTAATGTGGAGGTAGGCTAAGCCATGCAAGAAAACCTTCAGCTCTTCCTAGGGGCACATACCTTTTAAGATATAAACTCAGTCACCAAACTTCTGCTGTACCAAACCTATAATGATGTTCTACACATTTTTGTCAAGCCCAGGAGCTGGGCTACACTGACTTTTGATCCAGGCACTGTACAGCCATTCAAGAACAAGTTCATTTATGAAACTAACTGCTATTTCCTTATGCAATGTAAGCATTAGATCTGACATGAAAATAAGAAGGCACATGGAAGAAAAGCTTTTTGAATGTAAATCCAGAAGGACAGCATACAGAAAGGTAGGGGCAATGCTTTTTGTAAGAAGCTGAAAATTATGAGTGTTTTCTCCCCTGTTCAGAAGATTTTCTCAGCTGATTTTGGGTGATGGCAGTAAGAGGTTGCTTCTCAATATGAGAATTATTTGATTGATTAATTGATACTGATTAAATGCCAGCTCAAACAGGGAAAAAGTCCATCCAATTCATCTTCTTCTTGTCTAACCCTGCTAAAGGGTGAGACATGGGGAGTGAACAAAAAACCCCAAAACTCCAACATATCAAAAAAAATCCCTGTGTTCCCTGTTGCAGCTGCAAAGTCAACTTCACCAACCCCCCAGAGAAGGACTCCAGCCCAGTGCCTGCCTGCCTTCCTTTAGTTTCTGGGAAGACTCTTGTAAGTGGAAACCAAGTTATCTATCCACCATGTAGAAAGACAGTATGCTGCTAACAGCTTCACCCTGTTGTTACATCCAAAAGCAAGCTTGTTTTGGGCACTAAGCACTATCCAAAAAGAGAAGAGTAGTGGTTACTTGCAAATACTCTTTGCCATTGATTTTTACCTCCTGCAAATACTAGAAGTAGAGAGTTTCAGGAGCTGTTATTCATTTTCACCACCGAAGACAGGTAAAAATTTGCAATAACTGCCATTCTTCTAGACACAAGAACAAAGAGGCAGGATGTTTCCAGAGCACTGAGATTGAGATTACAGCCCAGCAAAGCCAGGTCTAACCTACTAAGAAGAGACAGCAGCTGCATAAGGAGAGAAAACACGTCTTTCTGATTTTTACTGCTTACAAGTCCTCTCATGCAGGACTCTGGCAAGAACAAAGATAACTTGCTCTACCACCCCTTCCGTAGTGACAAGCGAGTATTATCTGCATCTCCCTCCCCCATTTCTGCCGTTTACTGTAAATAAGATGCTGTATCTGTGCTGGTTACATTCAGTTAAGTAGTTCTGCACACAGCAACTTCTCCCAAGCCATTTAACGCAACAGTCTTATCAGCAAGAGCCAGCTTTGGCTTTGCAAGGAAAATAATCAGGTTATATTCACTTAGTTCAAACGTATCCACTTTAATTTGAAGAACATAGACTTGATAAATACGTTTGAGTGTACAAGTTTTACAAACAACTCCATTCATGGACCTTTGCATTATACATTTTTTTATATATTTAACTGCTCGAAAGTGCTCTAGATAGTAGAGCCTTTTTAAAAAAAAAAAAAAAGATAAAGAAAAAAAAGGAAACGCATCTGTGTTCATGCAGGAAAAATCTGTCCAAGTTCACTTAGGAGATGTTTCTTCTGTAAATAATGAATTCACACCTTAATCATTTTATTTTCTGCAACTAAGTGCTCAGATAAGTGCTCCCATCACAGAGACCAGGAGTTCAATTTGCATTTTCCTGCCTTCAGCTGCACAGCACCAGGACTAGGGCCGGCTCAACCAGTGGGAGTTTGAGCTAGATCAAACACTAAGGAAGAGATCTGTGCTGCACCACTCCTCTGGCATTTCTCCCCCGCCCCGGTCTTTTGAAGTGAAGCAGGAACTTTTTCTTAAATCAACTGAAATGTACTTGCAGATCCTCCTGAACACAACTTCAAATAGAAATGCCAGCTTCCAGGCTCTCACAGAATGACAGGATACTACAAACAAAAATCCCTTCATACAAAAAATGTAGAAACAAATTTCAAAAGCAAGAGCAGATGCTATTCTTGTCCTGTATCTAGATCACAAAAAAAAAAAAAATCAACTGATTATGTTGTTTGCTTTTTAAAATGGAGGGAAGGCATGCTTCTCCTCACTGAAGTGGCAGCTGCAGCTTTCTCTTTAAAAAAAATAGTCCCAGGATTCCATTTCTCTATATAGACCACAATTTCATCGATTTTGTCTTAAGCATACCCATTCAAAACTTTATTCTTTTCCCCCCTCACAATATAAAAACACTTTTCTGTTGAAGCAGGTCTATATCAAATATCAGGAACCCGTGCCACACACTGACAATGACATCGGGAAGTAATTAACACACACTAACTTACACCCTATTTTCATGCAGCCCTTGCACTTCCAAAAATCGAAGGCAACGGTCTGAATTTCAGCAAGCTAGAAAGAATAGATGAGAATGACAAGAAATAATACAACACTAGAACTTTTTCTGCACCTCTGCAGTACTATATCACATGCACCATGTCCTCAATTATTTCCCAGAAATCCATTATCAAGTTTAGAATTTTATTTAGGCATATTTTAACTCACCTTAATGATCCTATTACCCAAGATTTAACCAAGTCAGATCACAGGTAGGAGTTTATATATATGTCACTACATATTATCTTACTTAGGAGTAAGAGAAATTAAATCACTTAGTTTAATATGCTGACAGTACGACTGAAATGAAATCCAAGAAGGACGCTCATTAAACAACAGACCCCATACACAGCAACACAGTCAGTGACAGCTTATTTTCTTCTTATTTTATTTAATTTTACTTCTGCAACTAACACAGAGCTGTGGAGAAGCATTTCAGATTTCACACACAGCCACAGGTGTTTTGCTTTCAATAGTTCATTTGCAGTTTCTCTTTGATTCTCATATCATCCACAGAAAACTAATTACATAGCACCACACATCGGACATTACTTATGCTCTAAAAGTTTGACAGTGTTACCTTTGCTTTGTCACTGGGAAATAAAAAAATCACATTAATATTTTTGTTACTGAAAATGCATATACCAAAAATTAAATGTATTTCATTGTAAGGCAGCAACAGCTGAATTTTCCATGATCCTGTTGCACCAATCATCTTACCAGGTTTCATGACACCATTAAATCTCTTTGGCACAAATAAAACATCAGGTCCATGAGTGGGCATTTCTCATTTTCCTGCTAATTCTAACACAATCTGATCTGGTACTTGGCTAAAAGTTCTTCTTAGGCAGGCTTTTACAAACAGTAAGAACAAGATAGTACCAGAGCTGATGATCTCCCACTACTTTAGGGTGCCAGGCTCCCTGACCTCAGGGTAGTTACTGTGTTCTCCCAGTCTTCTCCCAGGATGCCAACAGTGGCCAAAGCTCCTTTCCCCCAACCATTTGCTGGAGAGAGAAGGGCATTACTACCCAAGTAAAGACAGAAGAAGTACAAGATAAGATAGAATCATAGAATTGTCAATTGTTCAATGGCCCATCATTCGGTCTCCACTTAGCACACAGTCAGCAATGGCTTCAGAGAAGAGGGGAACAGCTGGATGAAAATAGGGACACAGTCATAGGACTGGGTCACAGGAAGGAGTACATCAGGCTAGATCCTGAACTCAACCCATGGACACAGCGAATATCCAGCTGCACACAGCAATTCTCCTGGTCAGCTGCTCACCACTCTGCAAACTTTCCCGATTTGAACTCCAATTCTCTCTACCTTTGATAATTGCCCTCTGGAGGGGCGATCGAGAGCAGTACCAAGGTCTCTGTGCTCACACACACATACACCAGTGGTGGACAGGTTGCAGGCAAATTGAGCGGTTTACCACAGGAGCAACCCACAGCAGTACTTAACAGGAAGTACATCACTTAAAGCATATTCTATTTGCTTTAACCCATTGGCTTAAGAGGGAGACTGCTGTCAGCATTATACAGTTCAATAACTAGCAGGGACTACTCCAGTATATCATGACAATAACCCCAGAGGCATTACAGTTCTTTGACCACACCACATTCTTAATGATACCTGTCAACATTTTGATAACAAAATTAAAGAGTGGTAGCATAAGCAAGAGGACAATAAAACATTCTTTATGTCATAACCACAAGTCATAAGGGAAAATATAGATCGGTTCCCCCAGATACTCAAGAAAACAATGACTCTATACAAGCTCATATTTTTGAAAAAAAATCAGTTGATGTGTAACATTTCTTCATGTGGATGCCTTAAAAAGGAATTTGTATTTAAGTTCACTGGTCATTTGCCATTTTCTCCCCATTTGCTGTGGATCTCCGCAATATCTGAAAGCTCTGTGTTTTTCCAGACTCCTGTTATAAGAAAAATTCAATAGATTACTTACGCATTAGGTTGTAAATGTGCTTTTCTGCAACATGTTCCGTAAACAGCTTTATAAGGTCATCTTTTAAGTCTCTGTTAAGCTTGGTTTCTATGTAAAATTTATTCTGGAAAATAAGACAGAATTTTTCAAGTTTGTTTTTGTGTTTAGTAGCAAATAAACTTACTTTTTCCCCTGAATAAAAATAGCTCAAAATTTTAAAGCTGTAGAATTTGACCCATAAAGGACTTCCTTGGTGACTACATTTAGACTAAACATAACATTCTTGGTACAACAAACCCCCATGTATTTAGAATTAAGAATGCATGTGGTACTATTCATAACAAATTTACTTGCATACAGGCATGCATTTTTGTTTTTTACTATCTCTGTATATATATTGCCATATTGATCCAGCCTGTGGAGTTTGTAGAAAGAAAACCACTTCCACTTCATTTTAGAACTTTATAAATGTTCTAACACCAATATAGGGCTGGACATCGTGTTTATAACCAAACAAAACTTTTTTACCAATGTCTAAAAGTCATTAAGCCATTAAAATAGGTATGTTACAATAACAAATCCTGAGTACAGCTATGTATGTGGTTCATCAATAACCTCAGAGGATAGCTACTCAGAATTAATCAGCAGTGGAAATAAGTGATATACACATATCTATACAAAACTGAAGTACATTAAGATTTTTAGGATTCGACTATCTTGACCCACTCACCATTAATAATAAATTCACCTCCTCAGCTCTCAAAGGAAATCTTATTCATGAGTTCCTCGAGGGCCTCTACATCTAAGATACTATTTGGTATTCTCCTTCTGTTCCCAGCCTGCAATTAATAGTGAGATTTCTTGTCTGTATTGTATTCCTACGTTGGTTTTAAATGCTGGGAAAAAAAAAGATAAAACCTGTTCCAAGGTAAACTTCCTATAGTTACAACATTAACATGGAAGTAGAGCAACTGAATTCATCTGGACAACTTGTGCAAGAGTTAAACCGGTACTGTAATAGGAAATCAACTTAAATAATGTACCGGAACACTTATCCGAGAGATTTACTAGAGGAAGGGCTATCTTAAGAGAAAAAGGTTTTTCCACACTCTAAATCAAGCTGTTCTACTAATCACTAAAGCATTTAAGAAAACTGGAACATACCCTTGGAACACTATTAGAGCAATCCTTACACACTTCTTACACAACCTCTTAGAACAAAGGCAATCTGAGGGCTGAACATTTGTCTCTGTTGAAGTTCAGGCTCATTGAAGTGATAGACAACAATTGTAAAAAGGTTTTTTTAAAAAAAAAATGTAGTAACTTCCTACTCTTAGTTCCCTCCGTATCCTATCTGCAGGGGTTTCATCAAGGACTCAGTTGTTTCTCCCTCATCTGGGCCTGTTCTTTGAATGGAGATTGAGGGAAACGCTCCACAAACAGGATAACCTGTCTTGTAGGAAACAGATCAACTTCATTTTCAGTATTTTTGGTCAATGGTGAATTGCTATTTCAAGGGAAATTCACAACTGAAGATATACACCTTCCAGGAATCATTAAGCTACACACCATCTTACAGTCTTTCATCAGACCTAACTTCCGAAACTATTTCCATCTCGAGCTTCCTGGACAAGGAGTCTCAGCACAAGGCCACAGACCTGAATCCAACCCGACAATGTCAAACCACTGATTCTTACGAGTTGACAGATGAAATGTACCCAGGCAAGGAAATAACTCTGTTCCTTTCTCAGCCTCAGACCTTCTTACATTAAAAGCAGCTGGCAACAAGGTGCAAACTGTGATGCTTCCTTTTGTCCAACGGTTGGAAAGACTATACCTTAAGCTTCATAATTAGAAAACCAACAAAAAAAAAATCCAGCAATTCCAAGCAGAAGAATTCCAACAGTTCTTATACACAGAACAACTGTAAAACACTTCATATTTGCTCCCTCGGAAACAACTTTCTGAGATGATGCTACACTTCTCTGAATTTAAATAAGACAATGAAAAATCAGCTGAGTACATCATTTCCAGTCCACAGTGCTGAAAAGAGACAGCAGAAGAGCTGCCACCTTCCCCATTACTGTTAGTGAAAAAATAGGAAGATTTTCTATGTAAGATGTGAGTAATTAGGCTGTACCAGTATTTCCTGAAAAGTGTGTCAAGTCACCGACAGCTCCAGCTGGCAGGTAAAAGGTAAGCAGATATCAATACCCGAGAAGGTAAGATATAATACAAACCATCATATCATAAAGCAAACTGGCAAACATTAAAATACATAATTGTGTTAATGTGATTAAAAGGCAAACAATAAATACTTGTAAGAGAAAAAAACCTTTATATAAGCGTGCTTATCTTCTCATCTACATATATTTGTGTATACAGAAACACACAGAATGCCCTCTAGCTGATAAGCACGGAAGTGCAGTACCACCCAGTAAGAATAGTAATATTTTAGAGGCAATGAAAAAATTCTTAACTATCCTAAAACTACAGCGCTCACAACTGTTAAATTCTTTTCATGCCACAAGATAATAGATTTTCAGCTACATCTCCACGTACAATTAACAATTGAGGACCTATTATAAAAAAAGTATATCATATAAACGTTGATATTTTTTCTTGAGGTGGAAATAGGATTTTTATTCACTCATGTATGCAGCATACTGTGATGTATACAGTGTGTAAGCATCCCAAATAACCTCATTTATATTTACAAATTAAAGGGTTATTAACTAGGATAAATAAAGCATTGTATGCTGAGCTGACTTCCAGTTTAATTTGCTTTTTCTGATGTTGTTTCCTGGAATTTTTGACAGAGTTTAAACCCACAGAACTTTGGAGGGACAGAAGCGCGTTGGGCCCTCCATGCTTTCTTCAAAAGTCCACTGCAACAGTATCAGACTGAAAAAAAATCCATCACCATGTGAAAAAAATAACAAAACCAAAAACAAACAAAACCCCACTAGTGCTCCTAGCAAAAGGAAAAAGAAAACTCCTTCACCTGCAAAGTCAGCTCCTTCTCAACAATTACTCAAGATAACCTCGAAACACACCTTGGTCAGCACATACAAGCAGGTTGAGGAAACACCTTTCCTGTATTCCCACTGTTCACACACAAGAATGTGGTTTAGAACGTGCCAGCAAAAAGGAAGAAAAGCGCAGCCTTTGATATCAAAGCAGACAGGACTAAGCCTAAGGCAATGCCTTTTATAGCCACCAAGGGACAAAAATATCTTCCAGTTATATAAAAACTGGAAGTCATACAAAAACTTTTGTTGGCTTCCTAGATTTTTTAATATTTAAATATCTACTAAAAATTTTCCTAAGCAGCATTATAATTATCCTTGGAACTCAGCAGCCTTGGAAACTCTTGATTAAAGCAATCACATCGCTACCTAAAAAGGAAAGACCTGCCATCTTTGACAAAAAAGCAGGCTTCAATTCAGTCCTCTTCACTTAAAAAGACATTGAAAGTATCTATTAAAGTAACTGCAAAGCTGTAATTTATACTGTAGAATAATTAGGCTTTCACCTCTTGCAATTGTTTTTTTAATTGTATAATCTTGCATAAATAAAAGAAACTGCTGGTGTATGAGAGAAAATTTGATTAGTTGCTACAACATAAAATTGCAAGAGTGGCTGTCTGTAAAAGTGCTTCCAAGGCATACAGAAAAAACTGAGAGGAAAACATTTTTCATCCTGACTTGTCTAGAGCTGTTTTCCACATCGTGCACAACACTGATTAATAAATTATTTCAGTGAAAAAGTATGAGACTTAATTTGACATCATCCTTCAAAAACCAGCTATGCAGCTGAGCCAAATCAGCACAGCATTTGGCAGCAAGAAGAACTAACATTAAGTCACTAACTCTCAGGCTTAACTTGAATTGAGTCACTTGAACAAGAACGTTTTTGCAGGAACAGAGTTTTACTGCCCCAACAAATCACCAGTCATGTTTTTAAGACGCTTTTCCTTTAAAATTATAGAGTACTTTCACTTTTCTTCTCAAATAGAACAAAATTATCTATTTTTTTACAGTTGTGTTTATTACTCAATCATTTTCACTAGGTTCAGGTATCAGACTCAAACTCTAAAAAAAGAAATGATGGGATATGAAGCACACCTCCTTTGAGGATACAAACGCCACATCACAACTGTGTATAAAGGAAGATATGGAAAGCTATTCAGCAATTATACCTTGGTTGTATAGACAAAGCTTATAATGATAAAACCTATCTGTTTGTATGTCTATCATGAACATTTTTTTCAATGTTAGTTACTGCAATCTTGATTGTTAAGGATAGCTTTTGACCTCTGCAATGGAAGAACCTCTGTGACAGATCCAAGCTTTCAATAAAAGCACACACCTAAATGGTTTATCTCCATTTGTAAACAGATATTAAATTATGAGATTGCTTAAACACCTACCTGCAAAAAAAAAAAAAAAACAGAAGTACACACAAGTGAAAGAATGGCTAGCATCTGAAATTACCTCAATGCAACAGGGGGGAAAAGTCTTTTCCTGTTTTTCAAATGCAACAAATCTATGTGGTAACACTATGCTGAACGACTGCAGCAAAAGACCCGGCTTCAGGTGCATTCACTGAAACACGGGAGATCCTTCTAACAGATACTGCTTCCCAAACTCTAAGAAGCTACTAATGAGAATAACTGAGAGCCTGAGATTCGTTTAAATAAACAAAAAAAAATCTAAATTGACTTAGATTTAAAAAAAAAAATATCTTTCCCAATAATTTTTTTTTCTGAATTTACTTGTAAGTGATGCCAATACAAGGCCAGTTTCCGGGGGAAAGGCAAATTCTAAGCTTAAGTTAACACTACCATAAAAAAGCAATAAAAGTCTTGGCACTTTGAGAAAAATGATGCAAATTACAAACTTATTCAGAGGTATAGAAGACTCCAGAAATTAAAAAAATTAGTATGACAAACACTTAGAGCCAATGGTTTCTGAACCTTTGCAAGTATGCCCAACAATGCTATGAACATGTCTGTCTTCATCCGTCAACACTCGAAATTGCTTTATCTGGTGACACAGACATTTCCAAGAGACATTTCTTTCTGTCTCGTCTGAAATTGTGCAATTTAAAGGCAAGACACAATCATCTTTGTAACCTGCTCAAACTAAGCCAACACGTAACAAAGCCAATAAACTATCTATGTTCAAAAAGATAAAAATAATGACCTAACTATTTGGGAAGACTGTTTTTTCCCCCCGTCAAAATAAAAACACATTCCTCCCACTCACAGGAAAGAAATACTAGAGCAGAAACCAGCTGCCAAACTCTAAAAGCGCAGCTTCCCCTTCCTCTCCCCACACAACTGTTACGCAGGTAGCAAAACCAGAAATGAATCAGAAGTTAAAAAATCATTAGAGCTGCATTTTCTTCTTTTCACTTTCAGTCAGCATCTTGTGTACGGACATACTTTATTTGAAAAGAATGGTCTAAAACTTACCATATATATGAAAAGAGGCACAATGCTCTGCAATGCTCCCATATACTGTCCAAGAGCTACGTTAAATCTTTCAATATAGAGATCTGGAGGGCTGGCCTGCAAGAAACCGTAAAAGTCAGGTTGTAATTTGAACAAGAGAAAGACCTGGAACAGCATGGGTTATGCCTTCATAGCAAACTCAAAAAACCTACAAAGTCTTTGATACACCAAGTCCACCCAAAGCAAGCCACACATCATTCCAGAGTCTCTGCTATAACTCCCTCCAGCAAAAGCAGTTTTCTTCAGGAACTGGTTTTTGCTTAGGACTAGGTTTCACAGCCCAGCAAAAGGTGCATTCAGGAAGAAATACAGAAGCACTTAGCTTATGCAAATAAAAACACTTATTAAAGACCAGACATTCATTTTGAAACAACTGTCACACCTAGAATCCATAACCAAATTTCAGCAAGTGCTGTGGTGTGTGCTGGGACCCCCCTGCAGGCTTTTGCTCCAAGAGAGCAGGGCAGCATTAAGCTGCATCTGAGCTGGCAGTGGCACATCCTCCCGCTCTGGGGAGCACTGTTCTTCATAGAAAACACATTTTGGTTTTTGCTAGGTGACCTAAGGCAAGGCAAATATTCAGGGTATTGAGGTAGAGGGACAATGAAGCAGCGTCTTCAACAGAGCTCTGCATCTGGTATCCTGCACCCCAGAGCAGACCCATGAAAAGTCACGGCACACAGAGCATCACCCTCCAGCTCCAAGCACAGCTTTGCTGCACAAAACCTAAACATGCCAAGGTTATGACAGGCCTTGTAGAGCCCACAGTGACAGCACACCACCATCTTCCCCAAAGGAGGAAACAAGGAAGCTGAAAAAACTTATCTGCTCTGCAGCAAGCTAAGTTAAATTGAGAAGGGAACCAGAAAAATGGGTGGCACTAACCGCTGTTTCTTTTCTAATTATTTATTTGGAGGGATGCAGGGGAGCTGTGCTAGTGCATTCAGGGGTGCACTTCCACATCAAGAGATGAAAGCAGAGCTGGGGTAATGTGCTCCTCCGCTATCCCCTCTCCATCCCAACCCACCCACACACCGTGCTGCCTCTGGCCCAGCTCCCCCTGCCTTCCAGAGAAGGGGCCAGGCAGCTGCCCGAGTTTCTACTCTTCATATACACACCTACACACAAAGAGTTCTAGTGAGAAGCAAAACTTCTCTTTCCTTGTACCATCTTCCTCTGACAGTGCAAAACCAGAAGATGGAGAAAACAGCAGCAACTGGGACCTTGCAAGAAAACAAGCTCAAAGATTCTTCTAAAGCCAAAAGCATCTGTGGCATGAGAAACAGTCAGGGCTTGCTGTGCCTCAACCACCTCATCAGAACTTGAAGCTCCTATCTTTACAAAGCAGATTTTTCAGCCCTTATATATACGTTCATTGGGGTCCCCAAGAGAAGAGTAAAAATTTATGTTGACTTTTTGATCTAGTAAATATTCTCAAGTTATAAAATTTTTTTGCCTTTAAACTAGCTTCTTTTGCCTCCCTCCTTAGCATGCTTAATGAACATGTGGGTAATTTTCACAGCAAGCACCAATACAGAGCAGACGTTGCAGAAAGGAAAGCAAAACTGGCAGAGGAATAAAGAGGAATATGTTATTCCATATGCTGCTGCCAAAGGTTATATATGGTTATTCCTCATTTTGATCATAAGTTTTTAATCCTTTTGCAGATGCAGTTCTCAGGGGTGGCCGAACAAATTTTACTTCAAAATTCCAACAATGTATAGAAGCAGCTATGAACTCCAAGGACTCTCTTTCATATATAGTTATAATTGGTTGCAAATAACATGCGATGGAATCTGCATTTCTAAGCAGTATGTATTCCTGCTTCACTCCTTTTTAACCTCAACTTTAAACATGGCTATACTCTCTGATTTGTAAAGACTTGATATACAGCTTCTAAGATTAAAGAAAAGGAAAATTCTACTTCAAAGAACACACCAGACAAAAGGAGACCACAGCCTGACACAGGGCACCTCTCTTCCCTCACTGACAGTTTGCACTTTTCATTAAAGCAAAACAAAAAACCTCAACACCACACAAAAGGCACAGAGGCAGAAACTGTTTGGAAGGTATGTGATTCAGGCCCATCAACACTCCAGACTACGATATACAGCCAGTCTGCCACCAGTTTTACAGGGGACAGTAAGGATTGATAGGATTAATATCTTTTTCCTCCACTGAAGATGAAAACTGCTAGCTCACTTCACAAACCCTATGTGACATTAAAAGAAATGTTTTAAGAGGGAACAACTGCAGACCGAGCAGTATCCTGACAACCTCAAGAGTCTTTCAATGGAAGGATGCCTGTTCACCACCACCTTGTAACCAAGTGGAAAACAACTGCTCGAGATGAAGACAAAGAGCTAAAGAAGTCCTGACAGTGTCAGAAGAAGCACTCACCAGTGTCAGGCAAGTACCAGGCCTTGGTCTTAACCTCTGGAGTGCAAAACCATGGTGTTAACTGCTTTATCAGCCTCAGATGTTACCTTCAAGCTTCATTCACCTGGTAGCGTTTCCTGTAAAGCCTCAAGAGTCAAGAAACTGACAGGAAAGCACATACTACCTGACTTGTTTCCAAAAAGAAACAACAAACCAAAAACACCCACTCTCCTCAATTATTGCTTGACTTGTAAACTAGCAAAAAAACCGAAGCCAAAGAAATCAACAATAATGTTTTCACAGTTCATCTCTGAGTTAGCATAATCTGCGTAGGGAAAACAGAACCATCTGTTTTCTGTTCATTAGGGTGTTACTGTGTGGTTGCTCAAAGCTGCTACGATGCAATCAACTACTTGTTTGAGCACAGAACCTTCTCCATAGCTCTATGTTCACATTAATAAGACAATCACTGGAGTGGGACTAACTATTATAAGCTACATGAATTTTATAAACTAAAAAGCATGGCACCAAATTCATAAGTAAATAGATGCCAATAGATTCTATTAAACAGCCATCATTGGAGTAGAGCTTACATTTTTTTAAAAAAATAAATCTATATTTATTTGGCTATAGCTATTATTAAATAAATAAAAGTGGTTAGGCTGACATTTTTCAGTCTTGGCCTTAGTCCAGAAAAGATAACATGTACATTCAGCTGTTCTAATTACAGAGAAGGGGTGGAATTAAGAAGTAAGTGTCATGCTTACAATTCCACACACCTCCCCCACCTCCCTCCC